>VWZF01006663.1:417940-486029 GCA_013396755.1 Sclerurus mexicanus | reverse complement strand
GTATCCCCTGCATCCCTGTCACTGGCACCACCCCTTTCACCATCTGTAATCAGCTTAATCCCCTGCATCCTTGTTCACCAGCTGTACCCCCATCACTGGCTCAATCCTCTGCACCCCTGACATCAGGTGTACCCCTTTCAGCAGCTGTACCCCTGTCACTGGCTCTGCCACTGCCTGCACCCATGCCAGCAATTTATCATTGCCACTGGCTAAACGGGTGCCACCAGTTACCTCGGTTCCCCTGGCTGCACTGGTGCCGCCTGCCATCTCGGTGTTCCCAGCTTTACTGGTGCCACCAGCTGCGTTAGTGCCCTTGGGTGTCATTAATAACGTTTCTGGTGAAAATCGGGGATTGTCGCCGGTGATGTGAACTGGCCCAGCAATCCTCTCATCCTGGTGCTATTTCAGACACAAGCACTTCGTTGGACAGTGTTGGAGGGCATCAGACACCACTTGGCTTCCCGAACACTGCCAAGGGGCAAAGTTTCAGCTTGGGAAGGTTGGTGTCCGGAGCATCCCACAGAGCCATAGCAAGGAAACCTCAGTTTTCTCACAAAAGGAAGGCAAGGGTCTCCAGGAGAAGATCCCATAGTGCACATTCCCAGCCCTGGATTAGTGTCTGTGCTGTGGTCCCAGCTGCATCAAAACCCTTCCCAGTGTGGGATCTTTGCAGCAAAATCTGAGCGGTTTAACAAGCAAATGCCCACAGCAATTGGCACCGAGGCAGCCCAGGTCACTGCCACACCATTCCCACTTTCCACTTTCACACCCCAGCTTCTGATTTTAACTAATATCCTGCTTTTTCATACTTTTTCTTCCCCTCCATCCTCACAGGGGGGATGAAGACTGTCATGCCCTCTCAGCCACCACTATTCCTGCTCCACTGCTGGATGCCCCCTGCCCAGGAGAAACCACCCCCCGCCTTGCCACAGGCAATGCATGACCACAAGAGCTGGAAAAGCATCTCGCAAACTTCCACTTTTCCCTCCCTACTCCAGCAGCTTGAAAAACCTCTGTGTCTCCCTCCCCACTCCAACAGGCAATGTGGGCAGAGGTGGGCACGCATGGGTTCCCTGCTGCGCTGCCTCCTGTAGCTCACTTCTCTTTTCCCACATCTCCATGAGCGGCATTTCCCTGGGAGTGGGAGTGCAGGACAGTGGGCAGCTCACGGCATTCCTTGCCCCAATACGGCTGCGCCGCTGCAGGGCAGAGAGACTTTCCCAGGCCTGGACTCAGTCTCCTTAAGTCACCCGACCTGATATGTAAGCACAGGCGCACGCCTCAGTGTGAGCATAAACACCAGGAGCACAAGGCAAATTGCCTCAAATGAGCCTGACATGCTGGGAAAAGCTGGAAAAGTTGCCCTCCTGTGCCTGTGGCAGCTCAGTGTGCACTGGTTTCGGGCAGCACCTTCCATGTGGTTCAAGACTTGGTTGTTAAGAATTTAGCTGTAGGCTGAGCATCTCATGGAGCAAAGGAGCAGATCAGATCTTCCTCTTGAAAACGCGTTTATCTTGGAAGATAAAGGACTGAATTTAACCCTGTTGCATTACAGGGTTTCTGCTCCAGCCATTTAGCATTTATTGAGCTTTTTTTTTTGTATCTGTGACGTTTCACTTAACAAATGTAAGGCAAGTCCTGTACCATGGCAAAAGAGTCAGGACACTAATTTTACAGGAGCCAGGAGCCAGGCTTTTAGATTCCAGTGACCTTAGAACAACATTAGAATTAAATGTATTTGAATAAACCCCTTAGGGTTGAACACACTTTCCAGCAATACTGAATATCCTGCCAAAGAACAGACAGATTTTCTGCCTGTTCCTTTGGTCCAGAAGGCCACGGTCCCAAAGGGAACCAGCCGGCTGGTGTTGTACTGGGAATATGGGCTTTTCACAGTAGCACTGCTCTTACAACAGTGGGGTTGATTTCCTTGTGCATTTCCCTGTCCTCTGGCAGCCTGGCTGTTGGTAACTACCAGCTACCAGTTCCCAGTGGTGTTTATAAAACCATTATGGAAACCCACTACATCCAGTAATCCCAAAATAATACCCAAATTACCCAACAACACCCAAAAATAAGGGTTGCACCAATGCTGTGGGGCTAAGTGACTATGAGTGTGGGTCAAGACCAAACAGTCTGACCTTTTGGCCAAATCACATCTTCGTCATCTTCACCTTAACAATTGCCTAATGAGGAACGTGTGACTCTCCTTAACTCAAGAAGCTGGCTGTGTTTATATGGAGTTGCTGATCCCAGGAAAGCATATCCCTTCCCTATCTCAAAGCAAGAACAATGATCTTGGCCTCAAAACAGTGGCCTTGCAAACACAAGGCAGCAATGCTGTGCTCTTTGCAACAGGGTTCTGGCTTTTGACGCCTCGAGGCTCCTTGCAATCATGGAAACTGGAAGCTTCTTGTGCTGGTGAAATCACAGATGAGATTGTGGCAGCATCCCAGGGTTCTGGGAGCTGTGGCTTCATGAAAGCAAAGCCTAGGGCGAGCCTGCTGTGAGCATCCCGGAGCAGCGGGAGAGCTGGCGCGGGCGCTGTGCTGCAGCCGGACACGTACACACACATTAAACACGGGAGACAGAGCCTGGCTGTCGCTGCAATCACAGTATATCTCTGCTGTGAGGCTGTAGATAGCTTACACAGATTTTCCGTAGCATTTCACTTGGAAGTTGCCGTTGATAGCTATTCCATCAGATAAAATGGTAATGCGAGTGCGTCCAGCAGCAAAGATGGGGATTTCAGCTCTCGGTGGAAAACCGGAGTACTGCCTCGGATTTTTGAGACCTTCTGCATTAAACTTGCCCCATGCCCGGCACAAATGCAAGAAATTGGGGTATTTTCTTGCTTGGGTTGACCTCAAGTACTCCAGGAAAAGAAGCGAGATGCAAAACAGGAGCCACCCTCCCTTTGAAACCGCCGTCTCATGGAAAGCTTTAGGGGAAAGTAATTACATCTAAAGCGAGCTGCAGCCTTTAGCCTCAGTCAGGCTGTAATTGACTTTTATCAGAGCATCAGCCCACTAGGACCAGTGTGGGTGAAAACCAAGGTAGGGGTTTACCCTCCACAACTGCACATGACCCACAGTACTGGCACAGGGACAAGGGGTCTTGGACCTCCTGGTCTAAGGGAAAGAATGGAGGGGGGGATGTATGGCAAGGGGTGGAGCAGCAGGGAGTTTGCACCCCTGCCCTGCGTGATGCAACGTGGCTCCCTCCAAAAGACCTTCCCACCGCCCCCCTCCCCGTGACCTGCCTTTACTTGCTCCAGGCATGAGAGGAATTTGGTGGGACTCAGGCAGCACGAAGGGATGGAGTTCACCTCGGGGAAGTGGATCCATCTCAGGAAAAAAAAACAAACTAAAGATCTCCGTGTGTCTCCCTGGAGAAGAAGGAAAGGCAAAGGCTGGGGAGCTGGCTGGTGGTGTGGGATCTTGCACCAGCTCCCCACAGCCAGGCTCCATCTGCGGGAGGTGGCTGCTCCTGCCTTTTTCTGTGCTTCCTTTCAGGCTGGCAACAATTTACAGAAAAAAAATTCCATGATGTGAATATCCTAAAGTCAGTGGCACTCAGCTACACGCTGAGAGCAGTAAAACTGAAGTGATTCTGGGTGGCAGCTGTAAATTGGGAAATTATTCAAGCAGACCAGGTTGCCTTCATCCCCAAAGTGCAACAATGATCCCACCTTGTGCATCAGCCCGTCATGGGAAAGGGACCCCATCAGCCCCCCAACATGCTGCAGTTGCAAAGGGACTGTGCTTTCCCAGGTAGACTTGACCCTGCTCACAAGGCTTGGCCTCTCTTTCTCTGGCCATTTCCTTGGCTCCCTCTCTCAAATGGCTTGGCCAAGCGCTCCTGAGCAGCTCCCCCCTTCCCTCCCGTGGTGGGCTTGGGTTAGGTTTGCATACCCCGTGCCAGGGCCCGGCAGTGGGTCACGCTCCATCTGCCACCCCGAGTCCCCATCACCAGCACACTGGCACACTCACATCAGCTCACTGCAAGTTGTTCTGAGGCCGCCTGAGGTTTTAACATGCATGGGGATAGACAGGACCCCAAAAGGGTTATGTCTCTCCTGAAGGGATCAGCTTTTAAATGCAGACAAACGCAGATTCATTTTCAATCCAGCTAAAAGCAGCAAATGCATTCTCCCCACCCGCGGGTGCGTGGTGATCCCGGGGCTGCACCCCTGTGGTGCAGCGAGGCACGGGGCGCTCGAGCCAGTGGGCAAAGCTGGCCCTGCCAAAGCCAGTGATGGGGATGCTGACAGGCAGGACACAGGCTCAGTGGCCAATCCCACACGCGTTTTTGCTTCCCAAATGCACACCTCTGGCAGATGGTTGCTGCCTCCCAAGGTGCTGGGGCAGCTTACAGGGTAACTAACTAGTTTTTACCGCAGAAATAAATGGCCACAGCTTTATTAAATCAATATTAATTCATAATCTTTAACAGACAATTATAGTTATCTCACACACAAAACTACCCACCTCTTCAAATCTCTGATCTGACAGGGTTATAATTAGCTTATTACTGGCCATACATCTGCTAATAACTTTTCCCTCAGCCCTGTGAAGTGAATTAAGGGGTGCTAATAAACCATGGCTGTTAATCCATTTATATGTCTTATGCTTTTGTCTAGGCACTGAATTTAAAGATACATAAAAAGGGGTTTTATCTTTCCTTTCACCCAAGGTCTGACTACCTCACAGCCCCTGAATGCTGGGTGTGGACAAGGTGGTCCTCTGGATATCCTAGAAGATGCCATCCTCACCAGGAGCAGGATGCAACAGGAAACTTGGGAAAGCACTTCACAGGCTGAAAAACCTCGGAATACTTGCAAGCAGGAATATTTTCCTCAACACTTTCTTGTTCTCTGGCCCAGTGCCCATGACTTGCACAAAGCAGAGGGTATTTGGGAAGGTCCACTGACAAGGCTGTGACCCCCCCAAAAAAACCACATGGGAGGGCATAACAGGCAGGGAAGAGGGGCAGCGCTCCCAGCTCTGCCTGCTCTCACTCCACACCACAAAGCACTGCCAGTGCCGGTCATTAGCAATAATGAAAGTGAGATCAGACGCAGCTGGGGTGGAGGAAAACGTTGATCTCAAAGGATGGCCGGTAATAAAGGACAGCGGAGAGGCACTGTGTGATGTGACGAGATAAAAGCAGATGGCTGGCTGCTGCTTCTAATTATAGGACCCTGCTAATGAAGAGGGCGCTGATTAGACTGACATTGTCCTAGGACATGCATTTGTAGAAGGATCTGGTGCTAGGGCTCAGGGGTGCTGGGATGGGGATCCCCGCTGCCTGCAGGGAACTGCCCCAAAACCTGCTTCTGTCCCGTCTCTGCCCCACCACCTGCACCCACACCCCCAAGTGAGGTTTGTTCCCACCATGGGAACTGTTGGCTCAGGGGCCGGGGAGATGTCAATGATGTCCCCATGTGTTTGGGTGGTGGCGGGTGGGAAAGCCCTGAAATCTGCCACCAGCCCAGGGGGCTCTGAGTTCCAAGCCCCTGAAGACGAAAGGAAGTTTCTTTTGAGTAAGAAATGTGCTCGAGTCTCATGGGTGAATAATTTATGATGCTTACTGTAATGAGACAGAAAAAAACCCACATTCAGTTCTGGTTTCATCATATTTTTGGCTATGAGTAAAACAGCAGAAAATGATGAGGGCTTCCCACAGCAAAGCCGAATGCCTCAGACTGAAACTAGTAGCCAGGCCACCTCTAACCAGTGAGTTGATCTTACGCATATTTTTGGTCATGTTGGCACTTTTCCTCCTCCACGGAGGAGATCTGAAGTGTATTTGTAATGACAGCTCTGTCTCTTTCTTGGCCGAGCGCAGCTGGGGATGCAGGAGCCTTCCCCCACAGCAGAGAGCAAGGCAATCATCCTTACCAGCCTGCCCGGTGTGGTGGCAATACCCCAGCACACACCCACGTGGGACAGCCCGTCCCTGAGGGGCTCGGGTACCCCTGCACCGCTGTTCCACCCCACAGCATCGCTCTGCACCTTTTTTCCCTTTTCCCCTGGTGGCTTTTGGGGACCTGAGGTGGCCCTGGAGCGATAACCGCTACGGGACGGGATAACTTGCCGGCACAGAGTCCCGAAGGAGGACTCCCCATGCTTCCAGCCTCCATCCCTGCAAGGACAGCAGGGTTTGTTTCTTCCACAAAACGCTGAGCTGAAGGCAGAGCTGAACCAGAGCCCCTTCTAAGCCTTCCAATGCCACCCTTGCAAAACTGCTTACCTGCTTTGGATGTGCTGCTCTGTGCAGGAATTGGGAAATTTTGTTTGTGGAGGTTTTTGCATTTTAAGACATCTGGTATTTTTGAGGGACTGGGAAAAACATATTTCCCTCTTTTGTAGTCACTTGAACTGCAGCGAGAGCCCTGCACTGGGATGAAGAAGCATCTTTTAACAAACGACACAGGATGTGCAGCCTAAGGACGAGCCATAAAAAATGAGGCAGAAATTTTGCAAGATGAGAGGTGGACGGAATAGCTGGTGAGCAGCTGTCTGAAATTTGGCAGAATCTTGAAAAAAACTTCAGCTCAGCAAAGCCAAACCAGTGCTTGAGCGTCAGTCTCTGAAAGAAATCCAAATATCTTTCAGGCAATGATTTTTTTTCTGGGTGAAGCCCACAGGGATAACCTACATGGCCCTGAATTGGTGTTTTCGGTGTGGCTGGAAAGGCACAGAGGAGACAAGCAGAGCAGTGGGTGGGCTGACACAGACCAGAACCAGGCACCTGGGTGCCCAGGGGGTGGCTACTCCCAGTTAGGAGAGCTGTACTTGCTTAAATTAGAGCAGCTTTTTTGGGAGGATCCTGTAGCTGAGCGACGGGCATCTTTCCATGGACAGGGAGCCCAGCAAACGCCTGTGAATTCCCTGCAGGATGACTGCAGGAATTTCTAGCCCTTCTTAGAGACACGAAGCAGTTGCCAGGGCGCCCAACCTTTTGACATCTTAATGAGCCAAGAGTTCAAAAGGATTCTTTTTTTCTTTTTTGTATTTTCCCTCCCTTCTCAGGGAATCCAACTTTTCATCTCCCTCCTCCCAAGTACGAGACAGCCAAACAGGGGATGACAAATGAGCGTCTCGCTCCACCTGAGGAGTTCAAGCCGCAATCATCCAGCTCCTTGTAGCTCCAAAGAGCTGGGAAGTGCCAGCACGCGGGAGAGGAGATGTAATTAGGTGCGATTCAAGAACAGCTCATCAGCTATATTTAACAGACAGGCCAATTCCTCAGCAAGCAAAGCCCCACGGAGGAGCCAGGCTGTGGCACAGCTGTGCTCTCCCAGCCCTGGATCTCCTGTACTAAGCCAGGCAAGAGCTGTTTGTGTTTCTGCCTGAAACACTTTATTTTGCCTTTTTTTTTTAGATTTTATTTTGCAATTTTGAGATGTCATGGTTGTTTATCCTGTAAACATCTCACCTTAGCAGGACCCTCTCATCCAGGCTTCTTTAGCATGTAGTTTCCCCTTCACCAGGATTAAAGTTAGTTGGAGAGAGAAGAGCACAATGGCCCCTTTTATCCTAATCTTTCCACCTGGAATAGATGGAGAGTCCTGACTGAGTCCTGATGACATACCACGAAGGACATGGTAACAGAGGAGACACTGTGCCTTCTGCTGAGAGAGGGGAAAGGAGCACATGTGTGCTGGCATGGGAGCACTGAGTGGGATGGGAGTGTCAGTGCTCTGCTCCTGTATAGAATCACAGAATGGCTTGGCTTGGAAGTGACCTTAAAGAGACCTAGGAGAGCTGGCCCCTGGGCTGGGTGGGTTGCAAGGCTTCTCAAGATGATGAGGACTCTGACTTTTCTGCAAACCACCATCTCTGCTCTCCATCTCAGCCTGTGTCAAGCTGGGAGCTGTTGCCTGCAGGAAAGGAGCCCTCCCTCAGTGTCTCTGCCAGACCCTGTCTCAAAATAACGTCTGGAGATGGGGGACAGAGAAGTTCAGAGAACCAGCCACGGGCAGTTGAGTTGCTGCAGGAGATGCTGAATCCATGCTTGCCTACGAAGATCTCTTAAATACACAAACTGCATTAAAGTATCAGATTAACAACAATATCACTGAATTAACCATTGCAGCTCCCTGGAAGACCACTCATATTCTTCTTCTTAATGAAAGTCATCAAGAGGATGGAAATTTCGTGTTCCAAACTTTGGTGATGCCTTCCCAGCCATCACAGGCCAGAAGATGGGATGGATGATGCTCAATAGCCACAAGGACAAAACCATGCTGGTGCCCAGCAAAACACCCCCATTCCCTAAAGCAACTCACCAAGTTCAAGGATATGATGACCGATAGAGAGGTCAAAATACCCAGGGCAGAGTCCTCAGGCCCATGGGAATGGGTTCTTACCTCCAACAAGGCTGGAACTGAAGCAGGTGAGTCCATGGAGAGCAGGGCATGCTCCCCTCCGCAGGGAAGGATACAAGAGCTATTATGGAGGTCCAGGCTCTGTTCAGGCTCATGCTCAGCTCCTTGCGAGCAGAGGGTAAAGAGCTACTTATGCTGGAACATAAAAGCTGGGAGACAGCAGAGTGCTATAAATAGGGCGTATAAACTTTCAACTGACAAGGCTCTGATTTTGTTATTGTAAAAAAAAATAAAAAAGCGAGGGAGAAAAAGTGCCTAGGTGGAGCTGACAAAGAGGGAAATACATGCAGAGTACAGGTTTGTTCCCAGGAACGCGCTTATTATAAGTCAGATGTAGTTAGAGCTATTACTTTAGCTTCAAATGAATGGAAGGAGAATAAATCTGCCTTTGTGCAAGGCTGCCTGCAAATAGCATCTCCCTCTAGCAAACCTGCAATTGTGTTTGCATGAGACATTTGTTAGAATAAATGCAATTTAAAAAGAAAAACAGTTCACACCTACGGCAAGGGAAGGCTGGTGATATGAATGGCAAGCAGCAGGGGAGGAGGATGAAGCACAACAGGCTTTGGCAGCTGGGGGCAAAGCCTGTGGCACTGGAAGCGGCTCATCTGGGATGGCTGGAAGGATGGGGATCCTGTGAACTGTGAACAGTTCACCCACGGTCCCTGTCCCCACGTGTTACATCTTTACACCAATCACCCCAAACTGCTAAGCCGGTTTCAACCATTTCCCCACCTTCTGTCCCCAAAGGATGGTGTGATTAAACACAGGTTTTCTAGGGGACGATGAGGCACACTGGAGATGGGGAGGAAGCATCTTCCACCACTGTGAGCAGCCACGCCATCACAGCTTTGAGAACAATCCCTGAGGTTTGTGCGGTGTAGTCAGGACAGCACAGGGATGGACATCCCAGCAGAGTTTATCTTCCTTGTGAGCCGACTGAAAAAGAAGAACACTTCCTTGGAAGTTTTTGGGTTTGTGTATCTTATTTCTAAATCACTTTTCCAAGGTAATGAAAGTGCTTGGGGGTTATTTTTCTTCTGTTTTCAACAAATGGAGTGTTTTACCTCCCAGAGCACATCATCACCCTTTTCTGACCTCCATCCCACACGGCTGCAGCAGCTTCGAGGAGGGAACCTGCAGGGTTGGCACCTCTGGGGGCTCTTGTCTCCTCACGATACCCACAGGCATGTCCACGTCCACTGGCAGCTTCCTCCAGATTGCAACACCATCCATGGACCAAGGCTTTTGACTTGCTTGGGCAATGACCTAAAGAAGAGAGAAAACCCCCTGCAAAGTCTCCTCCTGCCTTCTGTTATTATTGTTATTATTGTCTTTAATATTATTCCCATTGAATTCATAGGAGTAACTGTCTGGGAAAATGACTTTACCTCTGGTTCCTTCATAAATTTTTAATAGAGCAGAAATAGAATACCAAAAGGGATTTAAAAAAAAAAAAATATGCGTTAGCGTCAAACTCTGGCTCTATTCATAATTAATTATACTTTCAGGGGGAGGGGAAAAAAAGAGGAAACATAATTACAAGCTTCTAGTGAGAACATTCATTATCATGCTAATGCAGAAATCAGTACTGCTGTGCCTGTGTGTGTGTGCCCGTGCTCGGTCTAATTACTCCGCAGTGATGTGTGTCATTCGCACGGTTACCTCGGTTCTGCATGGGATTGTAAAGTCAAAGCTAAAAATGAGAAGGTGAATCACAGCCTGGATCGATGGGACTGCCGGGTGCTGGGGGTGGATGCTGCACTGCCGGCAAGGCTGGGGTTTGCCCGGTGTTTCCCAGAGCTGGCTCCTCGAACGCACTGGCCGAGGTGTTCATCAGTGAGTAACATCCCAGCGTCCGTATTTTGGGCTGATAAGGCATTACAGGAGTGTTAGGAGGCATTTCAGGGTGTGAAGAGCAGCACATACCAGGGGAGGGAGGAACAAGGCAGGCTGAGGGAGGAAAGAACCCAGAGAGTGGTGGCAGTGGAGAGAAGCAAGGCAATAGTTCAACTATTTGGTACCTGACAAGTTCCCACATTTGCCATGCCAAGATAATTCCCACCTTACAGAGTAGATCCTGAGCATTCTTCCCAGGAGAAATGTTTGGGCTCAGCTGGGCTGCAAAACCACCCTGAACAGGGTGGCCCAGTTGTTCCCAAATGCCAGGGAAGAAAGATAGATTTTCCATAAAAGAAGAGACTTATTTAACCCTAGAGCACTGATATTACCAGCAATAGTGCTTTACCCCCTCCTTTTCCACCCTGTTCCATTAGGCACCAGCGATGCCAGCACTGAGCCTGGCAGTGTGCCCCAGCACAGGACCCAAGTGCCTGGCTGCCCCCAGCATCTACGTGAAAAAACACTTGGAAACCAGACAAAAACATCTTCCTCAGCATTCCAGACCTGAATCAAGGGGCCTGGTGGCACTCAGTGGGGCCAGGTACAGAGGCGAGCCTACTCTTGTCGGATCCTTGAAGCTCCAATTGAAATCAAGGAGGAAAACTGCAGGCTCAGAGCCATGGCTTGAACATCGTGTTCCGTCCCAGACATGTTTATAGACATGAGTTATCTAAATTATATTAAACCTAAGTTCGGCATCTGCACAATTTGAGCATTTCTGGGGAATAATTAAATGGATTTCCCATTATTTCTTGAGCTGCCAAGTGAATGCCCTACTTTGATAAGTCAGAGCACTGAATTTCCCTGACAATAAATCCTCCATCAGACTGCAGGAACCAGAGCCCGGCAGGCAGAGGAGAGCTGAGAGGCAGTTGTGGGACACCCAGCCCTTCTGGATGTCTTAAAAGCCTTGGAGCAAAAGAGCTCCAAGGGCAGTGCCAGGGTATGTTCTGCTGCAACAGGCAGGACAGAGTGATGGGCAGTGGGAGAAACTCAGGGCCAGGAGCAGCAAGTGCTCCAAAAAGGGATTAAAGAGGGGAAGAGGTGGAGCTGAGTGTTGGTGCAGTGCCATCTCTGATTCAGTAATCCTCTGCTCGGAGGAGAAGGACAGTGACGAAGGAAGATCTCTGCTTCCCTTGCTCACACAGGAAAAGCAGTTCTTGCAGAATATTTGAGGGAGAAAAGATGGAGTCAGGGATGAATGCTGTGGGGTTCAATGTGTGCCCCCAGCACCTTGCAAACATGTTGTTCCCAAAATTTCCTCCTATGCAG
The DNA here is from genome assembly GCA_013396755.1 of Sclerurus mexicanus. Taxonomy (NCBI): domain Eukaryota; kingdom Metazoa; phylum Chordata; class Aves; order Passeriformes; family Furnariidae; genus Sclerurus; species Sclerurus mexicanus. Next base: position 474,460 of record VWZF01006663.1, on the reverse strand, counting down.
GATGAAAACCCTCCTGGGCACTGCCAGGGCCAGGGCTGGCTGCTGGGCATCACAGGTCCAACCTACAGTGATGCTTCTGGAGAGCTGCCGAAAAGGGATGACAAAACTTCTACGGGAAAACCCACTCCCCGGCTGTGACAGCTCTCCTGTATCTCCATCCAGGGCACAGCAAGGAATTACTGTCCTAAAAACCAGTGTTTGCTTTGTCACCCACACCTGTGACAAACCCGCGTTTCGAGCACCTCGGAGTATCCCCAGCAAAGGAGCATCTAACACTTTCAAAATTAACTGATTTTTCTTGGCACAAGAGCAGCTGTTGGCACACCCTTACGAGCACATGAAATTTAAGCGGAAAAACGTTGAAAAAACGCCGAGAATTGTTTGCCCAAAAGCCACCATTACCAAGGCTCGACAAGTTCCCCGTCCAAAGATGCTCCACTGGCAGCACCAATACCTTGCTGCTGGCGTGGAGGGTGGAGAGAGGGGAAAATCAATGGCTGGAGTTCCAAGGATAGGATCTGAGATTATTTTTTTCCCCAAAGGTGAACTTTGTGCAACATCTGGGAGCCATTCCCTTTCCCATGTGCTCAGGCAACAGGGCAAGGGGCTGCTCTGGCCTCACTCCAGCTCCAGCTGTGCCGAAACTTTTGGGGTTGCCTGCAAAGCTCCCTAACCCACGTCAGCCCCAGACAAATGGACCGGGCAGCGTTTTCATCCAGTGACTGAGCTCGGGGCGATTTGGGAACGTGGAGCATAATTGCTCTGTGGAGTCTGCCAGCTGCTCTAAAAATATCCACCCCACCTCAGCACGCCGACACTCCCATTTTTATCCAAAAATGCATTCGGAAGGTGGAGGCTAAGAGTAGCACTGGGTGCTTGAAAAGAACAATTAGAGGGAAAATAAAGGTGAAAAAAAAATCACAATTTGGCCATCTCTATGACACTGGGCAAACAGAGGGGTGCTTGGCATGGAGATTGGCCGGTGCCTGCACACCCGCCCGGTCCTGAGCATTGGGTCAGAGTGGCTCCGGTGCGTCCCCAGGCTCTGCTCTGCCCCGATGGAGCACTTTCCCAAGCCATAAAGCAGACCTCGGGTTTTATGTGAGCGTCTAAAATGAGTTATCGCACAAGGGAGACGCGAGCCTGCCGTGCCCCCTCCCTGAAAGCCCTTCCCAATAAAGGGCCTCACTGTTCTTCCAAACGATGAAACCGGAGCCAAATCCCCTGAAAGGAAACAGATGACCTCTTGTGCTGGGAACCGCTCCGGTCCCTCCGTTAATTTGATCCCCGCTGGAGCGCTGCCTGCCCAAAGGAAAAGCAATAAGCCACGCCGTGAGCATCCATGTCCCTGTCCTAGGAGGGAAGGAGGCGCTTCCCACCGGGGCTCTAATGAAGCGGCTCGTTAGGGCTGTTACGGGGTCTGGGCTCCCACCACCCACTGTATTGCCTGCTTTCCCGAGGAATTATATTTGGCCTCTGCCAGTGCAGGTTGATTTTTAAGCCCTCAGCAGCCCCCAGTGCCAGCAGGAGTCATGTTTTTATGCAGAAAGGTCGTGTCGAGCATTGCTCCCCTCGACCAAAATGTTGCTGGATGCAGAACGTGGCATCTCAACACCCATATTTTTGCAAAGTGGGTGCAGCCCAGGCCACGGGTCAAGTTTTTTTTTGTGTGCATGTGTTTATAACCAATCAAGGGGAAAATAAAACCGGATTGTGCATGCCCTTTATAAATACGTTTTACGACGTATGAAAATAGCCCTAAAGCTTTTCCCAAAAGTCTCCCTGACAGAGTTTGGGAACAGCCAGCCACAGACAGTCCAGCTGTGCCAGGGGACCTGTATTTGCTAAGCATCCCCATCCTCTGCATAGATAGATGAACGGTGATTAACAGGTGATCTTTAGGGTCCCTTCTAATCCAAATCATTCCATGATAACTCCAAAAATACCAGCTCATGGTGTTTTCCCATGGGAGTGGTGGCTGCTGGCACAAGGATGCCGTGCCCACGCTGCAGGCAGAGGCAGCATCTGTCCCAGCACAGCCTCCCCATACCCTGGGCTTTGGGAAACACCACAGCCCAGTTTAGCCAGCTCCTTTCTTCCCTTGGTGCACTTTCTCCATCTGTATCAAATCGCAGGACTATGAATATTCAAGAGACAAATGTGTTAAAAATTGTTGACATTTTCAGGATTGGCTCGCACTAGCCAGAGAACGTCATTCACAGTAAGTACAAATAAAATCCACAGCCCTTCACAGATGACAACAAATCCAAATGGCCTTTTTGCACAGTGAAAATATTAGCCTTAACCCCTTTTTTCTTTTTTTTTTTTTTTTTATGATATCTTCCAACCAGTTGCTGCTTTCACAGGCATCTCTGAGAGACCTGATTTTGGGCAAACTTTTCCCATCGTGGTTGCATTTGCTGCCTTGCACAGAAAGTGAACAGCACTTTTTTTTTTTCCTCCCTCTCGTTTGAGAGTTTTCTTGGTAGGGATGAAACCACGAAACAGAAGGCTGCCTAAATGAAATTATTAACCCAGAGAAACCACCGAAGGAACTTGATTAATTTGCCAAGTAACAGAGCCCGGTTTGTTCTTTTAGGCAACACATCTTAAAGTAATTGAATCACCCCTTGAAAAAAAAACAGTAGATGATTGAGCCCTGAGGTACACTCATTCACTATCCTTAATAAATCTCTCTTTATGAAGGAGGTAGTATGCTTTTCTCATCAGAAACCTGTTAATTTTTTTCTCCTTTAAGTAATTGAATACAAAGTTCAAAATCTATCTGCAGCATCCTCCAAGAAAAAAAAAAAATCAAAGGTTTATCTCCTGCTTCCTCTCAGCAACTTAATTATGCTCTCATAATTGAGTTATACCAGCAGGTTATTAAAAATACCACAGGACAATTTTATTTTTTTTTAATGAAGTACCGTGAGCCCCAAAAATCTTTGTCAGAACCAAGTATCCCAAGACCTGGACTGTGCCCTGCGTGCTGCAGAAGGTGCCAAAGATGGACCACTCCAACCTCATTCCGTTTCAGAAGAGTGGCTGAGGTGGCTTTTCCCCCCTTCTTTTCAGCAGCAGGAGGATGGGCCCATCATCACCTGGGGTACCACAGCCTCAGGAGAGCTGCAGAGTTTCCATCTTGTTCCACCTCCTGCCGTGGGCAGGGGAACTTTCTATTAGCCCAGGTTGCTCCAAGCCCTGTCCAACCCGGCCTTCAGTGTTTCCAGGGATGGGGCAGCCACAGCTTCCCTGGGCAAGCTGTGCCAGGGCCTCAGCACCCTTACAGGGAAGAATTTCTTCCCAATATCCCATCTAACTTTAGCCTCTTTCAGTTTGAAGCCGTTCCCCCTTGCCCTGTCAGTCCATGCCCTTGCCCAAAGTCCCTCTCCAGCTCTCTTCTAGCCTTTTTAGGCACTGAAAGGGGCTCTCAGGTCTCCTCAAAGCCTCTTCTCCAGGCTGAACAACCCCAGCTCTCCCTGCCCGTTCTCCTAGGAGAGGTGTTTCAGCATCTTTGTGGCCGTAACTGAGATATCTCTGACTCTTCTCCAAGAAACCTCTGTTGGGTTTTGTGGTGCCGTGGGATGGAGGAGAAGCCCCCAGCGCCCCACCACGATGCACGTGGTGCTTCCACGTCAAGTGTATTTCTAATCAGCATTTCACGTCAAATATTACCCATTCAACTAATTCCACTAATTCTAGGGAATTACAGAAATAATTGCTATTTTTCAATAGACACAGGCCTGCCTCTCGAGACAGAAAAAAAAAAAATACGGAAAAAAAATTCAATGAAGTACTGTTTAAGGAAAGTCAAAATAAGCTATTTCCATCTCCTCATTTGCAATTAACTTCAGAGCATAACACAGTGGGAGGTGGTTCATGGGAAAAGTACGACTTCACTGTAATCCTCCCTCCTTTTAAGTGGAAAGATCGGTGGAGATGGATGCACCCTGCCAGGTGGCAGCTGTCCTGCTCCCTCCGGGCTGCCTGCCACCAGGGAGAGGAGAGGGCAGGAGAGCTGCCAGCCCCACGTTGTGTCCCCGCATTGCTGTCCTGGCAGGGTGCTGGGCTAGTGGATGTGCCTTCCCTGATTCTGCAGCACAGAGGCCGGGGCCATTAGCAAAGCCAGCGCCAGGCTGGGCCCCACGCCCCAGTTCTGCTGCAAGCAAGAGCAGAAACTTGCTGCTGTTTCAGGATCCATCCTCAGAATGCCCCTCCAGTGCCTGGCGACCTTGGCTGGAGATGAGGGTGCTCCGTCCCCCAGCAAGCACTTCTCATCCTTTGCCCTACAACATTAAGAGCGTCGCTGACGTGGTGACCTGCTGATAGTGCATTAAATATTCACCTACGTGATACTTCCTTTGAAGAATTCTCCTTTTAACTGTTCTATTTTCATCGCTGTCCTCATCTCTCCCTAACGCTCCATCTTCTGCTTAAGTGTCATCTTCAGATTTTGTTCCCAATTAATATTTCTATGGCAACTGCATTTAATTTTGAAGTGGTAGCACTCGCTCTGCATGGGGACCAGAGCCTCCTCCCCGCCTCACAGCTCCGTGCCTGTGGTGGACATTTATTGCTGTTGCATTTGGTTTCAAAAGCCATGGTCCTCTGGAGTACCTACACCCACTGCACAGCCTCAGTGCCCCTGCCTTGCCCTCTTGATGCCAGCCTGGGCACGGCCAACAGGTTGATCCAGGCAAGACTGAGCTCAGGTTCATCCATCATCTTGTGATCTCTTATAACCAAGGACCTATATTTGCTACACCATGGGGTAAATGACAAATATTTGGGAAACACCCTCAGTAGGATCAAGACACACATGGTACACCCAGGGGAGCAGCCAGGTCCCCAGGCAGGACGGGCACACACTGTGACACAAGAAATGGTGGGGAATACAGGAAGTGAAAGAAGAAATTGCTGTATTTAGAAACCCAGTCTCCACCCTGTGTCCAGCTCCGGATGATGACCACTCCTGGGTGGAGAGTTTTGCCCCAACACCCTGAGCTGTGAAAACCCAGTAATGGGGTGCAGACACCTCCCTGGCCCCTGCCCACCAGGCACTGCCCAAAGTGATGGGGAAGGCACCCACTGATGTCCCCGTGTGGGTCTCCTCCTTATTCAAAAGGAAGAAGCAATCCTTGAAGGTGGAAGTAATCCATGAAGCAGGACAGGGACACCCGCCCAGCTCAACGTCACCAAGTGAAGCCCAGGACCCTCCCGTGGGTTCTGTGCTGGTGAGAGGATAAAAATGGGCATGGAGCAGTTAAAATAAGCCTGGGTTATGGCCTGGAACGCGATGTATTTGTGTGCTGCTTTCCCTGACATGGCTGCCTTTGGTCTGGCTGAAACCTTGCAGGCACCTCTGGAATGACAGAAATGCTGAATGTCCTGTTAACGGGGGTTCTGCCTCTGTCAGCACAGCCCAGCACAGGCTGGTTTGTGTGCAGGAGCCTGTCCCGGATGGGCCTGGGGGGGCTGGCAGCCTGACAGATGTAAAGCTGGGCTACTGCGTGTATAACACGGAGTTTGGAGATTAAGCTGTATAAATCCATCTTCAGAATCATTTTGTTCTGAGGCAACATCCCTGCTGCCCTCCCGGCCACTGCAAAAGCACGTCCTCTTTATGCCTGGGGATGATAGGTGTGCAGAGGTCCCTTTGTCACGTCAGGGCTTCGTTCCCTTTTCTGTGTGAAGTTTCTGTGTGAAGGCTGTTTTCCACAGCAGCTTGGGGCATGGCTGCAGTTGCACCATCCCTGGCATTGCATGTTTCCATGCTTCTTTTCTTCCCAAAACGTCTCCGACACCCCCAGGGGACACTCTGGGGGTTTGCTCTGGTTTTGGCCCTGTGTATGAAGTTGGCATCCAGATTTCTAATCCCAGACTCCGTTCCCTGCAAAGAGCCCAGCTGAATTCCTGCCTCCACCCGGAGTCTGGCGTGCAGCCGGGATGTTCTCCCACCCACTGTCTCCACCATGCCACCACCAACCCAGCAAAGTGCCACCAGCAGCACAAGTGCACCCACCATAGGCCTGGCTTTCCAAGTGCTCCCAGACAGGCTCTGCTCACAATATCTGCATTATTCCTCATTCAAATGAGGGAACCACAGAAAAATGTAATTTTGGAAGCCGAGTAACTTAACTCCCCGCAGCTGTGCCTTGGGCCGGGCTCCAGCTGCTCAGCCGCCCGCAGGGCTCCTCTGTGCTCACACATGCACCAGATTCCTCCCAAAACTCGCTTCCCAGGATGGGCAGTTACTCTGAATGAAATGTGGGGCTTGGATTTCTTTTGTCAGCCAGTTGGCCAGCTCTGCAGTGGTGGCAGGAACATGATTTTTTATGGTGCTCACCACTGGAAGGCAACACTCCTGACCACTGCCCTTCCCCGAAGACGCTGTTACCCAGCTGAGCTTGAGGAGGAACAGATTCCCCACTCCATGCTGGTTAAGCATGTTTTTCCCCACCCAGCCCTGCCCCGCCAAGCAGAAGGACGTCTTTCAAAACCCATGCCAAGGCTACGGGTCCGACCTCACCCCTCCTGTGAAATTATTGTTCTTATTGCAATGACACACTGACATCCTTCCCCAAACCAAGTCCCACCACTGCGAGGCTCCCTGCGCCCTGGAGACAAGCAGGAGCTACGCTGACACAGCCTGGGGCAAGGTGACAGGCCAGGGACGGCATTTGTGGGGTGCAGGGCAGGGTTACCCCCCAACACAAGCCCCTGCCTCCTCCCGCTTATGCTGCAGCGAAGCTGGGAGCTCTGCAGTGCAATTGCCACCGTCCCCGAAACGCTAAATGCCCTTCTCTTCACATTACTCGGCTCAGCGGTGAAGGGCTGCTGCCCTGCGCGTCCTCCCAGTGCGATGCGTGCTCGCCAGCACTCAGCTTGGGGAAGGTTATTAATGCCTTTCTGCTGCCGGGCTCCCGGGCAGGCTGGTGGCAGCACACGTGCCCAGACATGGTGCCACAGTGGAGCACGTCCCACGTCAGGAGCTGCCACGCAGCCGGCGTGTGGCAGGGAGCGAGCCACAGCGCCCTTTGCACGTCGCCTCTCGTTAACTTGAAGCCACCGTTCATACAGCTCGCTCGGTTGGGAGCTCACCGGGTCCCTACACCCAATGTCATCCTTAAATGCAGGCACCGTCCTCCCCCCAGGGCTCTGCGCCAGGATGTCTTTCTGGATGCAGCGGGAAGGGGAGTGCAAACAGAGGCAGCTCATCACTGCTGCGAGGGGTTTTTATCTGGTGCATTTTCAAGAGTGACGCACTCCTTCCGAGCTTCCCCATACATCCATGCCCTGATGTCTCCACTGCAGCTCACGTGTGGATGACCATAAGCCCAGCACCAGCCCAGTGTCCCACCTCCCAGCTGCTCCCATGGGGAGCATTATCAGGGCTGGGGACAGCTGTGATGTCCAGCTCTTTGCTGGAGGCTGATGGAGGCTGTGCCACAGGAAATCCACCTAACAACAGAGGCACCTCCACAATTCAGTCAGACCCCTGTATGTTTGTCTCGCTGGCTGAAGGACTCCACACTGTCCCGGTGAGCACCCGGGGACAGTAAATCCCAAGTGACCTCAGAAAATACAGCTCTTGCACTGAAACCTTCCTCTCCATGTGCCCCGGCCATGGAACACAGCACCAGTAATAAGAGGCATCGGCTTTCTCTTTAACCTGAGATCCTTACAAGTGATCAGCAAATTCGAGAGGCCAATTAGGGAAAATCAGCACTTCATTAGCTTCCTGAAATGCAGCCACCGCTGGAATGAGAGACAGCAGAGCTCAGCACAGTGCTAACCCTTAGCAAAATACGCAGGAGAAAAACACTTCAGTCACTGTGGACTAAAGAGAGGGAGAACTCTCAGTGCTTTATGGAGACACCACATATGGGACTGTGAGGGTCAGCAGCTGGGAGTCTCTCCCTTGCTGGACATGGCATCTCAGGACCCTGCCAGCTCCTGGGCTGCAGGGAAAAAAGTTTTAAAAGGCATGGCTTTTTTTGATGGTATAAAATGCTTCCCCACCACTTGTACAGGCTGGCTCCTTTCCATGGGTGAGCTCATTCTCCATCCCACTTCCAAACCACTGTGCTGTGGCCCCAGCGCCGGGTGCTGGCAGAACTGTGAGGACACCAGCACAAGTTAACCCCAGCCCAGCGCCCAGTTTCAGGCATCAGGAAATCCATCTTCCCTGGCAGATAAAAGGGAAAACCCTGAGGTTAAGACTTGGCAGTGAAGTAAGATACCTCTCTCCTCCCTGCATCCCTTCCCTGGGTTATGGAATGCTTTGTTTTTTAAGACAGCCTTGTGAAAACGGCATGAAAATTTAATCACCCTGGCACAAAACGCTGCTCTTCACATGCACTTCACCACCATTTATTCTCCTGCTAAAGACTTCACACTCACCATCCACTTACAGCAGCCCACCTGCCCTGGGGAAAAGCAGTGCCCACACCACTGTGGCTGCTCCGCCAGCCATTCCAGGGGCTGCAGCACTGGGATGTGCTGCTCCTCCACAGCAGCTGCGGTGCCATACAGAGTGCAGGGACTTTAGGTGCAAAGAGCTTTTTACACCCCTGTGGATATTGCTGTGAGCTCAGGAGCAACTTCATGGGGCAAGCCTGCCCCGGGACAGTGATATTTCCTGAGCAGGAGTCCCTGCAAGGCTCCGTGCCTTTCTCCCAGCCTGCCATGGGCTCCAAGGAAAAACTTCTCTGTGGAAACTGAACATGACTGATGAGACACCCAGTGCTGGAAGAAATGAGCTTTGGCTCTTTACCCTTCCCCTGGACTTTTACTCAAGGAAAGCCATGACATTTATCAGGAGAATGTCCTCCAGTTAAAACCAGAGACCCTGATTCTGCTAACAATTTGGCAATGAATTAATGACATTTTCCAGTGGAAAAGAAATTGCAAAACTCTCCTGGGAGCTTCTGATTCGACCCAAACAATCTGTCAAGTCAAGCCGACAGGAGCCTGCCTGCTCAGTGGCTCATGCAGCTCTGAGCTTATCCCCAGCCCAAGGAGCAATAAATAAAAAACCAGGAGGATTACCACGGATGCCAGGGAGGAGTTGGGTTCTCTGGCTCCATCAACACCCCTCAGTGAAAAGAACTGAGAGGGTGGAGACGCAGGTTTGCAGGAGATCTGCGCATTGGATATTCTTTAAAATATCAAGAATATCAATGTTCTTTAAACTATCAACAAACTCCACGGTAAGGGTGGAGGTGCTGCCATCCTTCCAAACATGGACCAGTACCTCCAGTTCCAGCCCCACATGCTGAGTTGCTTTGCTTTAGCACAGACATTCCTGGCCACTGTATATCAAGAAAGAAAAGATGCTTAAAGCTACTAATAGCTGAGGCTAAAGGAGAGATTATCATTATCCAAATTGCCTGCCCTCAGAGACAGCTGGGCAAATTTCCAGGGATGCAACGGATCCCATTTCCCTGGGCACCTGAGGGATGCTCTGTGCTCCCCTAAGCAGGACAGCTGTGCAGCAGCACCGAGGTGAGAGGGTGAAGGGCTGAGACCCCCATAGCATAGCACCCCTTGGGTTCCCCACAACAGAGGAGACATCCTGGGAGAGGCTCAGAAGAGGATTGGGGCTCATTGCAATTCCTCAGCAGCATCTTGTTTGCTTTAGAATGAAGCGGGAGCCCATAGGTGCTGTGCAGTTGAATGCCCAGCTTATAAACAGGGAGATAAATGCTTATTTCTCGAGAAGATCTGCTGTGGTGTCAGTCCCCACATTCCAAATCCCCTGATTTACAGTTAGAAAGTTTGCCTTGACTGTGCTCAGAATCATTAAGCTACAAACCATAGACTAATTATGGGGCCCTGGGCAAAAACATTAATCCAAAGAGCATAAAATTATAATGACTTTCTTGGCATAATTAGACCAAACAAGATAAACAGTCCAAATAGCAACTGCAGCTTCGGCACATTCACAGTCCCAGCTCAATCCACCACATGGCTGTAGGATGGTGGTGGGGAGCAGTGGCAGAAATGTCCCAAGGGTAGGAGGGGTGGGAAGGATCACTGACCAGCCCCACAGTGCCCATTGGAGCTCACGCTGAGCCCAGCATGGAGGCATCACAGAGCAGCAGAGATGTTCCCATCTCTTCCATCCAGCAGAGTTACCCGGTGGTCTGTCATTTCCCCAGCAACTGTGGGAACCAAACCCAAGGCACCAGTGTAAACGCAGGGAGAATGCAGTCACTGCCACCACCACGCTGAGCATCCCTCCTGCCAAACTGCTGGATGTCCACAGGGACAGCACACCACAGCATCACCTGGATCAAAACTCCATCACGTCACGGCAGGCAGGGCTCACCCAGTCTGCCACATCCAGGAGGAGTCACTCAAATCCCTGTGCCTCTTACCAGCCCTATGCCAAGGGATCAGAAGCTGAGCCCCAGGACCCAAAGAGGTGTCCTCAAGCAGGGTCAGAGGAGCTGTTTCCAAAAACACGGCTTAAGCGTAATGCTCACTTTATCTGCATCTTTGTTTATTTATTGCTGACTGGGAAGTGCAACACAAAAGCTAATTATTTGATAAAAGCTTTGGGCAGGGTATTAATGAGCCAGACTTCTAAGCAGATTTCTAAACCTCTTTTCTGTCTCTGGCTGCAGATCGGAGCTGGCCGTGTCAGAGCGGGTTGGGAAACACAGGGCCCCTTCCACGTGTGACTGTGGCTCACCCTGCCTGGCACAGAGGGGAGGGCAGGGCACTGGGACAGGCACACCACCCTCCTCTGCAGCATCAGAGGGCTGTTATCCCTTTTTTCTCCCCTTCCTGGAGGAATGCTGGTTATTCCTAGTGCCAGGGCTGGAAAGAAGAGTGGGGAGGTGATGGGCAGGGAGTTCAGCAGCTGAGTACGGATGTGATCACCTCCAAAGAGCCGTGGCCCACGGCAGTGCCACGGGGCCTCTCAATGCACCACCTGTAAGGCCATATATATATATATATATATAGCAAGGTCGGGTGTATTGAGCAGGAGGGAAAATGGCCAGTGGGGAGCTGCAGTGCTGAAGACAAGCCTTTGGACTCATTATGTCCCTGTTTCCTGAAAGCCTTATTTTGCCAGACTGAAAAAAAAAAAAAAAGAAAGCAAAAAGAACCACCTCAGTGCTGGCAGCACCCCTGACATGACCGAACTGCCACCCTTGGGTACAAGGGGGAGCCTTCCTGCAGCTCAGAGCCTGCAGTGAGGGCAGGGTGCACAGGGAGTGCTGGAGGCTCTTTCCAAGCCAGAAAAACCCAACAGACCTCCAGCTGCAGCTGGGCCAGCATGGCATTCCTCTCCCTCCCCTTTGCCTCCAGCACCAACCAGCTCTGTGGGTACCAGTTGGAGCCGTTCCCCAATAACCAGCTGTTCAATCCAGTTGCAAATCCCAGCTTGCAATTTAGTTTTTGCCATTCCAGGTGATACCCTTGAGAAGGAGCGTTGCTCATATTTGTGGCCACACTGAGAGAAAAGATCAGACCAGAAGCACACAGCTGGAAGCCCCATGGAGGGGATCCCACCCCTCCTCCCTGGACTCTTTGGGTGCTCCTCAGCCCACAGCTGTTGTCAAAGCCCACCAGAAAGACTCAGGTCTCGGTTTTGGGGGGAAAATCAAATTAATCCATCTGGTTTTTTCCTGCTAGTTCATCTCCGTGTGGGGCTGCCCTTGTACCGTCCCACCTCCCACCCACTCAGGGCAACGAAACCACACAAATGTTTTAAAAGCAGCGTGTTAGCTGGACAATTTTGCAACTGCGGTATAATGGAGACTATCTCTGGGCAACCAAGAGATTAGGAAGATAAATGACACTGCTAAAGGGCATTTTAGCCCAAAGCAATTTGAAATCAATGCAAATGGGAGATTTTTTTGCAGGCAGATGTGCAGGTACTGGGGCTGCCCACAGGTTGGGCTTGGCCATGGGGAGTTCAGGGGGAGCACTGGCCTTCACTCCCGTGCTGCTGAAGGGGTCGGAATGGTTCCCTCCTGGCAAGCAGTGAGACAAAAATGGCTATTACACTGGGCTATTTATTTTGAATAATTTGAAAGTCCTGTTAATTGGGAAAACTCTGTTAAAATTTAACGCATCTTGAATCAGCAACTATTTCAAATAAGGGAGAACAACTGCACCTACACTGAACCACAGCACTGCTCGTGAGCAAAGTGCATCTTCGAGGTGTGCAAATGCTTATTTGCCCCAGCAATTAAACCACCGTCAACACTAAAATCAATGTGTGTGCATGTGCTTTCCCTCCCATCCATGCTTACAAAGCTCCCCACAGGGACACCCACCCAACAGCTTCCATGTACCACCACGCCTCTTTTCTTCAGTCAAACTTCAGGGTTTTTTTTAGGATGTGACACGTGAAAGAGTAGTGCCAGTGAAGGGGGTTAGCAACATGAAAAGCCAATTCCAGATTCTGTGAGCACAATGAACTGCTCCTTAAAAGAAAAAAAAAATCTAATAAAGAACTTTTCCTTTCTTCCTTTTTTTCTGCTTTTTTTTAGCCAAGGACCGTATGTGATGTGTATAGTCTCAAAAGGAGATTTACTAGACACCGCTGTGACTAAGGCAAGATGTAATTAGAAGAGGGGAGGAACATTTATCATTTGCCAGAGTGAATTAGGTATTTCGACTTCTCAAAAGAATTGAACACAGAGGGTGAATTTTTTTCCAATTTCTCTCACATCTCCGGTATTATTAAGTTCAGCTAGAAAACACTTGAGACAAATTGACTCATCTGAGCCCATCTCTTCATAATTGCTACACATTTTAAATTGGCTTAGTTAAATGAACGCTTCGCATGGTGGTTGACAGGCTCTGTTGTCTGGATGTGATATTAAAAATATCAAAATCAACATGAGAGCTAGAGCAGAGCTTGGGGATATTGCTTTTCTGAGCACTGGATATTGCTTTAGCTGAAACGTGGGAAATATGTACAGCTTTCAAGGTGGTTTTAGACATAGATTAAGAGATACTATTCCTTTTCTATTAATAGTAAAGTGGTTTTTTCCCCCTTTTCTTTCTACTTAGCAAGAAGTTTACAAGCTCATGCTCCAAGCAACGGGGCCATCAGCCATGCGTTGTGTGCAGACACCATCCCCATAACGCTTCCTCACTGTGCAAACCTCCACAGAGTGCACTGCCTTAACACAGAGTGCATTTCCAGGGGTTTGCACGGAATATGCCCCACTCCCAGCAGTCAGGAACCTCAAGGTGCCTGATCCTTCCCATTTTTTTCTGACTCCGGCCAGCAGAGGCTGGGACAGCCAGTGCTGAGGGCTCTGGGACAGAGCTGGAGATGCTGGATACCTCCCCAGATCCCAGCAAATTCTCTCTTCCTGCTCATTTCCTCAGTGTTGCTGCGCACGTGAGATGTTTCACGGGTCTCATGTAAAGGTTACTGAGGGATTCGGAGAGCAGGGAAGAATTTGGGTCTGTGCTCTGCCAGCGTGATCTCCGACCGCATTTGCAAGACTCAAGAGCTTTGTGAAAACCCAAAGCCAGGCAAAATAATTGCTGATACAGAAACATTTGAGCAGCTCAGGCATGCATTAGATAAGGGATCTTGTTTCTGCTCCCCCTCCCCTTGGCCTGCGTGCTTCCTTTCCACATTGTTTTATCACGAACAGAAAATAACAGCAGAGACAGAAAGGCAGAGCCTGCCAACAGTGTGATTTATGTTGGCTTTGGAGCCAAAACCCTTGATAAGGCATCTTGGATGACTCTGAGCAGGGGCTGCAGCAGAGCTGGTTGCCAGTCTGCCCTCTCACTGCCCAGGGAGCTGGCAGGGGGGGAAGGACTGAGGGCAGAAACCCCACAGATGAACTGGTTTTGTACAGAAACCAACCAGATACGCAGCAACTGTGATGTTGGGTTGGGGTCTCCCAATCTCACAGTCCCTTCTTGCACCCACGCCCTGCTCTGCTCAAGCCCCTGAGCCAACCCACCCGTCCCTACCCGTAAGAAGGACGCGATGAACTGCCTGATCCAAAAAAAGGAAAAGCAGATGAAGCGCCACCCACTCAGGTCATGAGGCTGCAGCCTGATGTTGATAGCAACTATCACTCAATGTCTCGCTATAAAATCCCCCAAAGATGGAGACCAATTGCCTTCCTCTGCAGAAGGATGTGTGCCTGCAGGATGTGTCTACAGAGGGATGGAGGGATGCATCCCTGCAGGGATGTGTCAGCGGTGGGATGGAGGCTTTGCATCTTCTCAGCCCAGTGTGCTGCAGAGATGCACAAATAACCACGTTGGCAAAATTTTCACAGGACTGGGATGGAAATAAACGAGTTACCAGAGCCCAGTGTGTATTTGTTCATTCTTATCCCAGCAGCAAGATTTCTCCCTTATTTAAATAGCGTCTCCAAGGGCCTTACCCTTACTCATCTAATAAAGCAGCGTGTCAACACCAGTTCTGCATCACAAAATGAAGGGCACTCAGTGATTCCCCCATGGGACGATTAAATAAAGAAGGAAGAAAACAAAGGATCATCTCTGATGAGCAAAGACCTCTCATTGCACAAGGCACTGTGGGGCTGTGGGGAGTGAGATTCACCCCATCCACGGGGAGCACGCTGAACAAGCGCTGCCCTGCCCAGCTTCAAGGAGAGCAGGGCCAGACAGGGAATAAAGGGCTCTAAGCCCACTAAATAAAAGCTCAGGGCTAATCCTCCAGGTGGGATGGACAGGGGGCTCTGACAGCAGCACTGGGCTGCCCAGCACCGGTGCCCTCCCAGGGGTGCGAATCAGTGGCACCCCAAGGCTGAAATGGGAATTTGCTGATTTGAAACAAAAAAGCAATAGAGTCAAGTAAACCACCTCAGTTTCGGGTCTGGCTCAGCCACCCTCATCCTCACACAGCCTGCTCACAGCCCCACTACCTATCCCCTTCCTGGCCCTTGCCCTCCCCCAGACATCTGCAGGCAAGATCGTCCTGAGGAGTCCCTGGGTTTAACATCTAACTTCTTCAATTCTGTTTTTTTATGAAAACGCTTGAGTGCTTTTTTAGCATATCTCCAATGAGTTGGTTGCCCAAAAGAAGGACATTTGGAGGGCAGAGTTGTCTTGAAACATCATTGCTGTCAGAAAATACTGTGAATACATCCCCTTTGCAGAAAGGAAGGGAGAGAATGTCTCCTTTAAAGTGCCTCAAAATGAATTTAATTTAGAATGGATTTCACATTCACATTTGATGAATTAAAACCAATGTGGTTTAACAACTATGTAATGGGGTATATATATGATCTGTTAAACAGGTGTTTGAGGTTTAGCAATTATCTAATAAGAGACTTATACATATTACAGTAGATAAACTTCAATAAATATGTTCTTAATCAACCGGAGAGCACTCAACATACAATTACCGTCCCTGCCACATCTTGTTGAAATGAGCAGCTGATTCAGTGCACAATGGGATTTTATGTGCTGCTTAAAAGAACCTCCCATGTCTCCTGTTTGTGCTGCCAGGGTGGGCGTGCTGCTGGAGAGGGGTCCCCATGCTTTCCACCCAGGAGCTGGGGAAGCTTTGAGAGCTGGGTAGGAACCTCAGTGGTTGATTATCCCCATGGGATAACCGTGATGGGGATCCATGTGAGCAGCACTAGGTCCTGCCCTCCTCTGCCCGTCTTGCCATGCACACACATCCGTTCACCAAGAGAAATGGAAAGGGATTCACGATGGAGAGTTTCATCCTGGCAGAGAGATTTGCATTAGGAGGTGTCAAAAGTGGAGCAATAGGCTTAATGCACACCAGCACCTTGGGATTTTCCCGGTGGCAAGCTGTGCCAGTGATCCATGCTGTGCTCCTGCCTCCTGGATCTCTCTGGGAGGGATGCAGAAACCCAGCCCCATTGTGGGGTTGACACTGTAATGCTTCGGCTAATTTTCCACTTTCCTAGCTGGGGTGTTAAATCTAATTAGCACGTTAGTGCTGGCTTTCCCAGCCCTTCAACAGTGGAGGAATCCCTACCAGCTCCAGAGACAAAGGTGTGTCACTTCAGCCGCTTCCCCCATCCCTGTGGCCAGAAAGCCAGGTTTCACCCCAGACTGAAGGGCAAAAATGACAGTGCCTTATCCTCCCACTGCTGGGAGAATAAACACGGGCTGTCGTGTGGAGTGGGAAAGTACCCAGAAAGCACCCTTGGGTTCACAGAGCTTGTTTTATTTTACGCACAGACCTTGAGCAAAAGTTCATGGTGGTTTTGAATCAGTCCCGGAACAGAGCAAAATTCAACCCAAGGGGATTTTTACTTCTAACCATGAGGTCTTTGCACAAAGAGGTTTTTGAGCATCCTAACGAAGGAACGGCACATGTCCTTGTGTCACTGGCCTTGGCTCTCTCTTTCTCAGCCCCTAATCCCCACAAAAAGCCACAAAATCATTGAGTAGTTGGGCAGCCCAAAGCGGCTCCTCCGGGTATTGGAAACAACAATACAACAGCAACATCGAGCTGACCTCTGAAATCACATCCACCACTCCATGTTCCCCTGAGTCCTCCATCAGGCCCTCCTCCCCCCACGTTATAGCCAGGTGAGCATCCCCTGTGCTGAATTAACACCCTCCCCTCGGTGGAACCAGTGGATTTACTCTCTGCAGCCCTTGCTGCTGACATCAGGGAGGTTTAGGCCATGCACAGACTGCAGAACCCCTGTCCCCCTTCATCAGAGCTGCAGGACCCTGGGGACGTGATGCTGCCAGCAACAGGCACACTAAGGCAGGGAAGATAGCAATCCCCTTTCCCAGGGAATTTTCCTCCCTCTCGCCTTGACTGCACCAGATGAGCATATTTTTAAATGTAGCATTAGTGCTGTCTAATAGCCAGCCCAGTCCGGCTGGGAAATCTGAGTTGCTCTCATTGATTTCACAGCAGTAAATGCACGGGCACCAGGCGTGCCCAGGGGACACGCTGCTCCTCGGGCACAGCCTGCCCCGGCTTAATGATTTCTGCCAACACACGGCAGCTGCGGAGCCCTCCCTCGCCGTGCACAGCCCAGCACAGCTTTGTCTTCTCCTCGTGGTACTTTTTTCCATCATTACCAGGGTGATTTTATCGATGCCTGTATTGCTGGCTATTTAATTATTCCCTTTTAATCCCTTCAAGCAGATGAGACATAAAAGCAAAGGCCATTAGTGACTCTGGAGTGATGTGCAGGGGCATTAGCCTGGCAGGCAGAGCAATTCCCAGCCTGGATCGTGCCACCCACCTACCATCTCTGTGCTGGACAACCGTGTGGGAAGAGGCATGCCGGAGGGAGCAGTGCTTTAAATAGTGACAGCAAAGTAGGAAAAACAAGGAGGAATGTGCCAAGGGTGCCCCAGTGCTGGTTTCCACCCCCTCTAGGGCACCCCAGCTCACAGCCACAGGCATCCTTTTCAAAAAGCAGACCAGGGCTGAGCACCCTCGGTGAGTTTTTCTGCTCAGCCTGTATTCACAGCACCCAAACCTCTGCTGTCATGAGGCTGTCACCCCCAGCACCCCCCCAGGGATGCCTGCCACGCTCCTACTGAGTTTCAGCTGATGGGCTCAGGTGGAGGGAAAGCAAAAGACATTTGCTTCTTTTTTTAGACCTGAACGGAGAAGTTGTACAATTTCAGAGTATAAATAATTGAAGGGCTAATGTGATCTCAAACTGAGCACTTATTAAATGGAAACGTCCCTGTTGACAGATGAATTCCTGTAAATTTTCTTTGGTTGAGCTCAGATGCCCATTTTCTGCTTCGAAGCAGATGAGGTCACCCCGGCTGGACAGCACACGCTGTGCCTGGCAGGGACCTGGGCCTTTGGAAAGGGAAAAAGGATAATAACAATAATAGTCGTAATAAAGGACTGAGATTTTAAAAGCTGCAGGACGGCACATACAGCTCAGTGAACACATTTGCTTTCCCTCTTCTTCAAAGACCCAAAGAGGGTCCCCTGGGATGTCCCCAGGCGGCCGACTATGTCCCTGGCCATGTCCCCATGCATCACCCCGGGGACCAAGGTACCAGTGGTGTGGGAGGGATGGAGGGGAAGGTCAAGACCCCTCACAGATAGGCAGCACAGAGCTGCCCCCGGTGTGCCATCACCTCCCCCCGCGCTGCCGCTGTGTTTACGTTCTGCCTTCCTTCAATTATAATTAATAGCGGCTCATTATCAGGAGGGGACCGTTTATAAGATTCAATTAGAAGCCATTTATTTTAATGCTTTTGAACACAAAATGAGTTTGATCTCAGGAAACATTTCATTAGCATAATCTTCCCATAACAAGATCATCTCCTGAGCTTGACATATTTACAAGCCGGTACCAGGCAGAGGGACCCTGTCCGAGCAGCCGTGGCCCCTGGGTGCTGATACTGGAGGTGGTGAGCAGGGCACAGCCTGCACCCTGCAGCATCTCCCACTCTTTGGGGAAAGGCATCCTCAGCCAAGGGCTCGGCTGTTCTATGGGAGTTCAGCTCTCACCTTGCATCCTCTCCCAGCGTGTGGCTCTCGGGGCTGGCTCACCCTGGCAGGCACCGGCACGGACCAATGTGCTGGAGCCACAAACCCAGCACTAAGTCACCAGCAACCCTTTGCCCTTGACCAAACATGACCTGGGGGCTGATGGCAATGCTCCCTCTCTCCCCCACCCCAGCTGGAATCCAGCCTGCTCCAGCTCTAGCAAACAGTTCCCAACAAAGCTGTGCCATGGCACAGAGAGGGAGTGAGATCATTTTATTTGACTGTTCAGCTTAGGAAATTTAGTCATGAAGCAGGAATGAAAACTTGTGTCTACTCCAAGTCAAAATACTCAATACAGCATGGCCATTTTTTTTCCCTGGGGATAATCATCTCTGATTTGTTGCCCATATGGAAGATGTATTGGTTTTCCATACACCGGATGAGTTATACATTTCATAAGCTAAGCTGTCCATATATTCAAAGTAATATGATATCATTCACTTATAATTAAGCTGCACAGTGCACTGCCATGTATTTTGGGTATAAAATTATGCCGTGAACACATTTTTAAATGCTTTGTCTTTATCAGAGTCCTGTCTGGAGCTATTGCTTTCCAGAGAATGAAGCTCACAGTGTTCTGCCATATTCACTGCAGACCAGACGAATAAAACACCCCAACCCTCCTGCAGGCACCAAGCCCTGGCATCACCTGGCCCTGGCAGGGGCCAGTTCTGCTCCAAAACTCAGGGATACAGGTCTGCAGAGTGCAGCAAAACTGTGCTTTCTTTGTTGAATGAGAAGCCCCCTCAGCCCCCTCCCGAGGGTAGGCTGACCCTGGGCTCAGTCGTGCTTTTGCAGGCCTGCTACCTCCCTCCCTGGTTAACTCTGGGGCAGGAGAGCTGCAAACTGGCAGAGATTCAGGTCCCAGATCATTGCAAATGGATAAAGGATAAAAAAAAGAGTATAATTATTATTAGAATATTGGCATTAGGCAGCGGGCGTAGGCAGTGCCCACACTGCTGGCCCCTCTGCTGCCCAGCTCAGGGCACAGGGCACGAAGCCAAATGCTCCCTTCCCAGCTCTGCATTTCCCAGGATCATGTTTTAAAGCCACCTAAAACACAGCAAAATAAATTCTCCTCCAAAGAAATCTCCGGTGTCACAGCTCCAGATTATCTGCTAGTGCAGGAGGCAGTGCTCAAATATTTTAAATGTATGGGCCATACGTTCTGGGAAATATAACATACACAGTGAAAAAAAACATTGCTTCCCATATGGGCTTGGAGAAGCTGCGGATTACAGAGCGTGGAGCCAGATGGCCGGTAACTCAATGCAGCTGAACAAAAATCTCTGGGCCAAATTCATCCCCACCACAACCACCCTGAGCCCAAAAGCCTTACAACATCATTTCACTTGGCTCCTCGTGTTTGACTCCTGCAATGTGTGAGTTAACTGCTCGTGGAAGTCAGTTTGTGACACAGAGCTGGAGTCTTGTACCTGCAGCTGTTCTTCCCACCCCTGTGGGGGTCTGTCCCTCCTCCCTGAGGTGTGGGAACAGATGGAGCCCTCCCAGTTCTCTCACTCCCAGGCTGGGAATGGGGCAGTTTGGGGGACATTATACAACGGGTTCAGAAACACCTCATTGCACCAAAGCATTGCAAACCCACTCTATAGGCTCTCCCTTCTTGGAGAGTTGGGTGTCTTTGATTTGGGGCTGACCATGCCATGCACCCACCTCCTCAGCACTGCTGGACACCCTCACCTGCACTGTGTCGCTTTTCTCAGATCTTTTGGTCTGGATAAATGAACAGAAAAATCTATTTTTGTGCTTAATTTGCCGCAGAGCTTGGGTGGTGAACAATCCCTGAGCAGCCCCTGCAAAACCTCTCAACACCCACACCGAATCAAACATCCCCTGCCCGCTGATGGCACAGACCTGCAGCGGGACACGGGCAGTGCTGGCATGTCCAGCTCTCCAAAATCGCTCCCTGCAAGTCCCAGGGGTGCCCAAAACCCCAGAGGGGCACAGACTCCTGCAGCCACGGGAGCCACAGGCATCTCACACTGACAAGCACCCACAGTGGAATTAAGCAGCCAATTGCACGTAGGGATGGGAAACCAAGATCTTTCCTTAAAGGTGATTAAAATGCCCATCGATACCACACAAGATGTGTTTCCAGCCGTTGCACTGTTGAATAACTGGCTCAGGAAGGAGTGACGGCTGGAGCCGGCGCTCCCCAGCCCCAGGGTGATGCCAACACTCCCGGGACAGGCTAAGCCTCCTGCTGCCCTCCCATCACCGGATTTTCCCTGGGAAGCCGGAGCGCCCAGCGTGCCGCATCCTGCCGAGCGGTTTGCCGTGACTCACCCACGAGCCTCCCCGTGGAGGCACCAATCCTGCTCCTCTCCCTGCCTCACTGTCCTTATGAATCACTAGTCTGCAGTAAGGACACCAGATGCGTGCAAAGATGAGTCATTTGAAGGAGGTGAAAGGAAAACCAGACCGGCCACATATTGAAACTCCCTGTAACAATAAAAGGACTGTGCACGAAAATCAGTTTATTTTGACTACGGCGATAACGCTTTGCTGAGAACACGTTGACTCCCAGAGAAAACACCGAGACAACGCGATCCTGGTGTCCAGCCAAGGGCAGTGCCCCAAAAGGGCATCAAACCCAGTGCCTTTGCTTCGTGTGGGGCTGAGATGGGATGCTGGGGGACATGGACCCCAGGTGGCCTTGTAGCAGACACCCCAGCACACCCTGGTGCTGCTGGGATGGCTCTGCTGTTTTGAAACGGACACAGAGCAGCTCTGCGTGCATTAGGCACAGGTTAAGGTGACCCAGACACTCAGGCAATCATTCAATCAGAGAATCTCAGAAAGGTTTGGGCTGGAAGGGACCTTAAAAATCAGCCAGTTCCAACTCCCCTGCCATGGGCAGGGACACCTTGCACTAGACCAGTCTGCTCTAAGCCCTGTGTTCAACCTGGCCTTGAACACTTCCAGGGATGGGGCAGCCACGGCTTCTCTGGGAAACCTGTTCCTTCACTAACGCCTTTGGCTTAATGAAGTTGAATTTAAACACATCTCAGGGATGGAACGGGTCCCTGGATGAAGTGCTGGGGTGCTCAGGTCCCATCCCTGAGATGCGCGGGAGCCCAGGTGCTGCTGCAGAACCAGGTCTCTGGGCTTGGGGAGCCCTACAAAAACCCAGCCAAAGAGAAAGAGCCCTGCAGGGAGCTGCTGCCCCAGCCACATCTGCCCACCAAAGGGAATGGCAGGAGCTGCAATCGCTGGATTAAAGTCAATTTACTTTGTGACATGCTGTGCTGGCCCTGAGGATCCCAGAGGGAGAAGGGAGCCCTGGCCGTGCCAGCCAGCACCGTGTTTCTGAGGCTCATCCCAAATTTTTCACATTCCTCCCCTAATCTCCAGGCTGCCCGTGATGCTCCTCTCCGCACCTCCGAGGAGCCAGGGGCTCTTTCTCCCCTGCCCTGCCCAGCACTGCTGACGGAGATTTTGCAGTAGTCCCAGGGAAGGCAGAGGAGGGGATGGGGATGGATTTGGGCCTTCAAAGTGACACAGACAAACACATTCTTGCTAAAGAGTAATATTTTTCTTCCAGCTAACAAAATCACTAAATGGGAGCAACCTGCCCCTCCCAGACCCTACGGCCAAGCAGGCATGTGGGGCACGGCTGTTTGCACACTCAGCAAGGCAGTAAATACCCAAGTGCAGCCCTCCAGCAAGGAAAATGCTGGGAACAGAGCCATTGCCAGCCAGCAGGATGCCAGGATTTGTGTGTACCGAGTCTCTTACATGGCAAGACGGAAAGGAAGAGGATTTTGAGCTGCAGAGAGAGGTACAGAGAGCTCTGCAATCCCTCTGGCTTGACCTCACCAAGGTCTACGTTTAACCAAGCCAGATCTGTCCCTGCCAAATGCAAACATGATCCTTGGGGGAATAACAGAGCAAAGAATTTGGATGAAGAAGCTTTTTAAAAAAAAAAAAGGAAGACATCCAACAAATGCTTAAGGATACAACTGAAGAAGAGATTTAAGAGATTTTCAAGAATTCAGAAATGTAAGGGGTTGCTCTTAGGGAAAGCCAGTTTGAACATTCCCAGCACTGTGCTGGATTCTCCCTGGGTGCCCCTACCTGCCCCAGCAACCTCCCATGCCCAGTAAGGTTGGCTTTATTTCTGACTATGCCCAATGGTTACCTAATGAAAGAAACCACAGAAACCACCTCAGGACATATGCAGCAGCTTTAAAAAACCCACCCAATTTATCTTGGAGAAATCCCGAGGTCCTTCACTGTGCTGTCCTGCCCTCCAGGCTGAGCAAACCTCCATGAAACCCTGCACGCTGCCTGCAGGGCAGACCACAGTGCAGCCTCCCAGTGAGTGCAAGCCCCTGGGGATGGCGGATAAGCCAGACTTAATTACCCCTCTATCTTCCTTTTTTAATTTTCTCTCCTTCTGGTCCTCTGTTGCTAGACCGCAGCCACTGCTCGTCGCAGTGGTAGCGGGATGTGGCGGTGTCCTCCCCACGGCCCCATGTGTAGGATGCTCTGTCCACTGAGCACATGAGAGGCTTTGAAACATCGACACCCACCACCAAGGCTCGTCCTCCATCCACCCAGCTCCCACTGCTGGCAGAGACAGATGGCCATGGGCCTTCAAGGTCTGAGCAAACAGGAGAGGGCGAGGGGAAGGGAGTGTGCCCTCGCTTTTATTCACCCAGCATCAGGGTCACACCAGGGATTCGGTGCATTAACTCTGTGCCAGTCCTGACTCTGCTGCCCTGGTGCCATCCTGTGTCCCCCCACACTGCAGCATCTTCCTGCTGCACGTGCACCCACTAAACAGACATTAAAAACTGTTGAAGACATGCATTGAAGTAAATTATGCTGTTGTAAGGTTGATTTAGCTGTGCAGTCCTCTGAGTGCTATATCAACATCCCAATAGAGGAAGGAGAAATCCTCTCCTTTCCCCCAGCTGGGATGGAAGAGCTGTGGAGCGTCCCAATCATTCCTGTTCCCTTTGGCATGGCCAACAACAGCACTCAGGAGGATGGGAAGGGAAGTTTGTTTTCAAGACAGCTCTGTCCAGGTTTCTGGGTTTTCCAGATGGTTTGGCTGTCTGGGGATGCCTCTTGATGCCTTTCACAGAACGAGCCCTCCCTGAAATACGGGAAATGGGACCTAACACTAAAGTCCAAAAACAGATTGCAGGAGACTAAAAATACAGATGTGTCAAGAAATCGAAGGGTGGCTTTTCCCCTTCACCACTCTGGTTGTGGGATTCTTTTTATAGCCAGAATATTGATGTAAAGCAATCCTTTCTTAAAATGTCTAAAGTTCAGAGCTTCTTCCTGCAGCAGAAATCACTGTTTCAATATGGGGCAGACCTGTGTCCACAGGGAGTGGGAGGCTGGAGGAAAACCAGGACATGCCTGGATGAACCATGGCCTCCAAAGGGGTGTGTAATAGTGCAGATGGACTAGATGACTCTTGCAGGTCCTTTACGACTGAACTATCCTATCGATGACCATCTCTGAAGTGACAGGAGCATCTCCAGATGCCCGTGCTGTGGATGGGGCAGCACAGTGCAGGCTCACTCCAACCACAACACCTCCAGCAGCTCCCTCCAAACGCCTGAGGAACCGCCCAAGCCACTGCCCTGTTTCATCTGTCACCCCTGGAACCATGAGTCCTCACAGGGACCTTACTTTGTGCCCACAGCTCTTAGAAAACCTGCGTTCCCACTGGCTGTTTCCAGGGAGAGTCTCTGCTGCTCCAGCACCAGTCCAGCACAGAGGAGAAGGCACTCACTGCCTGCTTTAAACAACAAAATCCATACATGGTAGGAAAGTTTGTAAAAGGCAGAATCATTTCGATCTCAGATAGAGCCAGCGTGTGATGGAAAGAATTTCCCAATTGGCAGGGCAGGAGAATCAATTTAAGGTGTTTACACAATGCAAAGCTCCCAGTGTATAATTATCATTTTATAGTCAATCAATTGTAATTCTGATCCAGGAGCACAGCACAGGAAAATTAGCATTCAGGAGCACCTTTGATAAATTAGCGAGGATTACGGAGTCTGTGTTTGCAGAGATTTTGGTCTGGCATTTGGGGAGGATTTAAAAATGGCAAAGTTTTTGCCTCTGTGGCTGAATACACATGGGACTGAGGAATTTAAAGCTGTTTAGTTCTGGAAGAGAAGTAGGATTAAAGCCATGGAGAGGGCAGGGATCTATTCTGTATTTGATTAGGAGTTTTATGATGCAAAGAAGCTTTAGGGAACGCTTCAACTCTCTGTGCATGGGATTATACACATCACTGTATTAATTATTAGTATTAAAATAACACCTAGAAACCCCAGCAGTGTACAGAGCCCTCATGTTCCAGGCACTGAATATTTAGGGTTTGAGCCAAATCCTGCTGTAGTGACCCAGGGATCTGAGCCCACCGATCCCTGAGGTTTGGATGCTGGCTGCACCCAGTTTAGGTGCTCAGGGGCTTCCAGGGATAACCCCAAACCAGGTGCAACAAGAAGCTGTTTTCTGAGGAACAGTCAGGTAAGGATGAAATTACCCCAAATCACCCCAGCACAGCCACAAACCGTTCCAGATGAAACCCCAGGAAGGGGTTGATGTTTCCAAAAAAGATCTTGCCTACAGACCTGACATCATCCTTTGCCCAGATTCCTGCAACAGGTCCGTGTCCTCATCCCTGAGAGCCAACGCAGCTTTTCTCCCTGCAAAGGTACCACTTTGAAGGGCACTCTTGTGTCCACGGGGAGCAGTGCTGAACCCAGCGGTGCTGGGGTGCCCAGGGTGTGTCTCCCACACAATGTTTGTTTTATCTCAGGTGCCAAGATCCCCAGAAAGGTGACGCTCAGCTCCTTGCAGCAATCCCACGACCTGCCATGAGTCCTTTTGGCAAGCCTCACTCACAGCTGGGCTTATTTCAAACACAGCGCTGAGCAGAAACACAGCCTTCCCTCTGCTAAAAGCCCAAACATCCTCAGCAGGGGGGGAAAGCCAGACCCTCAAAAGCTTCAGTGGGCCTGGAATCAGTCAGTTCCTTGGTGTCAGGGAAGGTGAGACAGGAGATCCTGGGACGCCAGCACAGCGTGCCTGCCTCACCAGGACTCAGGGCTGAAAGCACTCCCAGGAAAGAGCAGCAAATCAATCCAGTAAAAAGAGCTGTTTTTTTTCTGCCAGGGCAATGACTTGCCCAGCTCACAGAATGCACATGAAAAAACAGCTCCCAAAAGCTGCTGAACTGAGAATCTGAGAGTCAGGGTGGCTCTTGGTGGGAGCAAGGCTGGAAGGAGATGCCCAGGCATGGGCAATACCCACCGCACACCCACACATCATCCACCTGCCCCTCCAAGCCTTTTCTTCAGGAAAAGGAGGAATATGGAAAGCCCTGGTGCCAGAAAAGCCAGGCAGCCACCACGCTTTCCTCCCCTGGCCTGTCCCATCACGCTCCTTTCCTAAAATGCCTTTTAGCAGCACAATAAATAGACAAAAAGGGATGGGGGAAGGAGGGATAGGAGGAGGGGAAGAAGCAGCAAAAGGGCCCCAAGCAGCAGCTGGGTGCAAGGACTGTGTGACCAACAGTGCCTCATGAGCTCCATCCTTGGGGAAGCCACCGGGCTCTGGATGCAGGGAAGGGAAGCTGCTCTGTATGCACAGCCCAGCTCTCCTCTGTGCCGGCTTTATCATGGTAATACCGGGAGCCCAGTCTGGTGGCAATAATCTCCTCATTCTCTGCCATTTCCTCACGGGGGTAAAGATCATGGAGCATTAACACAACGGATGTGCACTTTGAACCAGAAGCTGTTCCCTGGGCTATAAATCAGCGCCTGCCACTGGAGCACAATGGCCCTGAAATTAATTACCCTGTCGCTTTGCCAAAGGGAAAGCGCCTTGTGCCGCTGCGGATGCAGGCGCGGAGACCCCAGGGACAGCCCTGGGGACGTGCCATGGGGTGGCTGGAGCCATCACCGCTGCCCTCCTGCCAGCCAGGGGCGAACCCTCACCGCCCGTCCGAGGGGTTTTTGGGCACACATCTCCATTGGAACTTCCTCCGCCACTCTGGGATGCTCTGCCCTGCTCCCTCCTCATCCCCACGATGCTGCTGGAGCCCGAGGAGAGCAGTAGAAATACCAAATTGGGCCGTGGAGCCCAGTCGTTTCTCTTGGGGTAAATCCCCGCAGTTTTGGTCTCTGCACTGATCTAGTGAGCTCTCCCCCAGACCAGGGAAAGCTGCTTCCCATAGGCTTCAAGATGGTCTGCACCGTACAGGCTGGGTTTATGGGGAGGGCAGAGATAAACAAGCTGAGAGCCAAAAAGGGTAGGGAAAGAATGTGGGGTTTTTTCATGAAACCCTGCAAAACACAAGACATTCCTAACCATTTTCAGATTAAAGAGTCGTCCGCTCTTTTGATGCCTTCCCCATTGTTTCTCAGAGACAGAAAGGAAGGGAACGGGGAAGACACACCAGGTCTGGAACCTGGGTGATGTTTTCCGGGTGACTCTCAGTTCCCAATAACAGGTCCCTGCTGGAGATTTTTGCCAAATGGGGTTCGTTGCCCCAGTTTGACCCTCCACATTCACCAGAAAGTCTCCCACCACCGAGGGGTGCTGCCACATCCCCAAAATATGTATTTTCCCCTCTAGTCTCTCTGGCTGAAGCTCTCTGCCAGCAGACACCCCTCGAGGGACACAGTGACCCCCCGAACAGCCGTCACTTGCCGAATTTCACACCCAGGAAGGCAAAGTGCTGCAGCAGGTGTGCCAACGCTGCCAGGTGGGAGCACTGCCCAGTGGGAATCCGCGGCAGGACTGGGTTACCCTCAGGCTGCTCTAGGGGATGCTCCCCCTCCACACCTCCCGCTGTCCTACGAGATGCTATTTCGGAGAAACACGAACCCACTTTTCCCTTCCCTGCAGCCAAAAAGGTCACATCAAGCGAGCGGGGAGATTTCCAGCTCGAACAGACTGTTCGGGGGTTGTTTGCAGTAAATTTTTTGTAACTTTTTCTTTTTTTTTAACATCTCGAGAACCGGCGCGGCAGAGCCCGTACACAGCACTTAGTCCTTGTCTCACATGAAGCACAAGAAAGAAGCACGCAGTTGGTGCCCGGTCCCTTCAGAGCATCTCCTGCCTGACTTCCAGGTCCTCCTCCTACCCTGACAACTCTCTCCTCGTCTCTTCCTGTCTCGCCCTCGGTGCCAGGGCTGGCAGTGCCATCCATCCATCTGCACATCCCAGCGGGATGGCTGTTCATCCGAGACACGCCGACAGCAGCCGCGATGAGAAGCCGAAAGCGTCGCTGCCTTGGGGAGCCGGCACAGCAAAATTTATGTGAAAATGAGACCTTAAAACATTGGTGCTAATGGAAGGGAGAGGTTGTGCAGCGCAAATAAAAATACGATCCGAGTGATGCAGAGTAAAATGGCAGCATCCATCAGTTCTGAGGTGTTTGCTTGCAAAGCAGAGGCTCTGGCTATTAGTTTCACGACCATTACAAAAGGGAAAGGGGAAATCACCATGCTTTTTCAGTCTGGCTTCCCTCCTGCCTGTGCAACCCATCCCTCTCTGCACTAAAAGGTGCAAAAGGACAAAGAAAGATGAACCAAGGAGCCAAACACAGGCCGCAAAGCAAGTAAATTTTTTTTAAGAGACATTTACACATTAGGAAAGAAAACTAACCGTGTCCCAAACCAACAGCAGTTTTTAGCTGTTGCTCCTCTCTCCATCCCCAGTGCAGCCCAGCTCAGTAAATAATACCTTGCATCCCTTTGCACCTGGATGGAACCTAGTTAGGCAACACCTCTTGGGAACCTTCAGCCAAGCTCTGCTGCTCCATGTCACAGTGCTTGTCAGCAAACAAAAAAAGTTTTCCTTGGAAAATTAGGATAGGAAAGGTGGAAAAGACAACAAATTCACCATGGCAAAACCTGCCCGGGTGTGCCAGCAGCAGTTCTTCCCTGGAGGTGCTGTGTCAAGAGAGCATCGTACTGGGATGTTAAGGAGCACTGGCAAGAGCATGGCCTTGGACTCCTCTCCCTGTGCCCTGGACCAGGGCAGCACCAAGAGGAAACCCCACTACTGCCCATTAGCAACTGGGCACTGTGCAGGATGGATTTGCTGTGGTCAGGGCCATATTCAACGTCCAGGAGCTGCCTGGAGAAACCATTCTTTAATTGCTTATTAAGTGCCACAATGCCCAGCTGAGAGAGGACCCAGCACTGCCACTGCACCCGCCCTGCCTTGTACGTACCATGTCTGTAACAGGAAAATGCTCCTCAGCTCACAGGGTCTGTGGGCTCTACACCCAGAATTATAAGGCAACCAAAGTACATTTTCAGGGCAATTCCCCCAGAAAAAACCTCTTTCCCCAGCATTTACCATCGCAGCATTAATTCCTTCTATTCTGCCACTCCATAACTGGGACAGAACCCAAAGTATTTTGTACGTAGACTCTTGCAGGAGAATTTCTAATAGCTGTTTATAGCTGATACGAGAGAGCAAAAATAAAGCCCCTGTGCTTGGCAAGGCAAGGAACATCTCGCCTCTACATTGCCATTTTTAGCTACCTGGAGGTACACAAGGCAGAGCCTGGGGAAGGGCCTGCTTGTCATCGACAGAGTATCTGATGTTGATGGAGAAGAGAGAGCCAAAACCCTACCTGCCTGTGGGGATGCCAGGACTAATGGCAGAGCACCTTCTAGGAAGAGAAATTTAATTAAAATTAAGCCCTGTTTTCTGCTCACTCATAGTCTCACATCCACTGGCGACCTGAGCTGATGTGACTTCATGAATTGCTTTTTATCTCCGAGTGTAAATTAGACCCAAAAGGAAAAATCCTTGCTCACCGCTGAGTTGGAGTCGATGATCCTCACAGATCCCTTCCAGCTCTAGATATCCTATGATTCTATGAGAGTTCATGCTTTCAGAGCCAATCTGGGGGTCCAGAGGAGCTATTGCTGCCCAAAGCCCCGTCTCCCTCCCCTATAGACACCCCATTCTGCACCTCGGCACCGATGTGCCTCCAAACAACTCCCCGATGATCAGAGCAGGAAAAGTACATTCTTAATTAAGCGATTTTGGCTGAAGTTCTTATAACCAAAAGGCCCCAGAACAAGAACAAAACCTTCCTTTCAGGCAATATAAACGTTTGATGAGGTATTTAATCAAAGCCAGCACAACTTTGAGGGAAGTGAAAAGGAATTGTGCCAAGATGATGTGTTGCTGCGTTTTGGAGGACACTATGTCCCCCAGCTCAGGTCACCCAAGACAGCGCCCGGCTGTCCCTCAGGACGGCATCTCCCAACTGTCCTGCAACTCCCACACCACTGTTCTGATTTTACAAGGGACAAATGACCAACCCCTGGGCTCTCCTCAGACGCTGATGCTGTGCTTACAGGGACCTCACACCTCTTCATCCACTGACGAGGATGCTCCAGGCTCCTTACCCTCTTCAGCAAGTGACCCATGCAAGCATCACCTCATCCTGCTCTAGAGAGCTGCCTTCCCAAAACCCTCCATCAAAGACCTGCCTTGAATATATATATTACCTCTATTTTTTTTTTCATCTAATAATAAAACATTTAGTTCTAGGTCACTAAGCAGAGGAGATGGAAGAGGAGAGGGAGAGCTGCTCTGATCCCTTTTGCAGCTTTTTATAGAGAAATGTTCTGCTTAACTGCCTTTCTGAAAAAAAAAACCTGTCCGCGGTATAAATGGGGACTGGCCCTCAGCCAAGGCTGCCCGGCTTCAACCTGCTGGTGTTATCAGCTCTGGGGGCTCGCTGGTAACCAAAGGTAAGTAGTAATTTAAAGGAGTGGTGTAAAAACCCATTTTCCCTGGCTGGAAGAGCCAGGTATTCATAGGAGAGCTGAATGGCAATAACCAGCCCCAAAAAACATCCATCTGCAGCAGAGCCTGAGCAAGGGGATGAGGAGGAAGGGGCACAAGACACCTCCAGCTGGGGGGAGCAGGGCTCTGCCCTGTCCCTTCCCCAGTGCCCCAGCCAACAAACCATCACAGCCTTCCAGTGACACGATGTTCCCCTTCCCACACGAGTCCTCAGTCGCTTATTAATCATTCCCCATCAGTCACGCGCTCCATCCCTTCACTGGTTTTTATTCCCCTTGCCTAAACTTCCTCTAATTTGTGTGATATTCCTTGTATGGAGAAATAGCTCACGGGTGGTTTCGCCATCAGTACGAGCTGCAGCTCGTTGTGGGAGCCTGGACAGGGGGTGAGACGCCAATAAAGCAGATGCAGAAGATAATGGCACAGGGGTTTGGGTGATGTGAAGTTCTGGACATACAGAGTCAGACCTGAAAACTCACCAGGGACCACGATATGGCCACAGCCACGTGCAAGATGCTGGTGAGACCGTGGGGAGCGACCTGCCTCTTCCTCAAGCACCAGGTTGTGAGGGCTCTGGATTCAGCCTTTCACTAATGCTCACGTGCAGGCAAATGCTGCAAGAAACCATAGAATCATTAGGACTGGAAAAGGCCTCTAAGTTCATCGACTCCACCCCTAAACCATGTCCCTGAGCACACATCTGCAGGTTTTCTGAACACTTCCAGGGGCAGTCGACTTGCTTTGCCCTAAATCACAGTGTTATTGTGGGAAATAAAGAGAAGGGGATACAAAGCTAGCACTGGTATTCGGGTGGATTAAACAGAGAATGAATTTAAACAACTGGAAGTTCATATGCTCCTACAGCAATATGCTATAAAGCTTTATGAACATTGATTCAGATAAAAAGCAGTTTGCTTATTTTTTATTCTGCACTATGAACCAATAAGAGAGCAAAACCCAAGTCATTACTGAAGAGCCAGCGCTCACGTAAGCCTTACAGAAAATGTCTGTCTCGTGGCTTGATAGCCATAACAAAAATGATTAATAATCTGCTGCAGACACTTATAATTGCGATAGCTTCCTCTTGTGAATTTAAATAGCTTTCTTGAATTACTGCCTTTGACATAATCAATAAAGCTGAGTTATTGCTTTATCAGGCGGTTCTCTATGGCTGGGGAGAAACAGAAACCAGGGGAGACAAAATTCCTCCGAAAATTCAAAGCTGGGGGCTTGTCCCCAGCAGGGCTGGGCCACTGCAGCCCCAGAGCCCCTCCAGGCTTATTTATATCCCTTTAAACAGATTTGACAGTGAGCTAGAGACAGAGTGGGAACCCATCGCAGCCCAGAAGCAAATATTTAATGTCTACTTGTAAACCCAACAATATGTTTAACTTTTCTCATTCCCTATAAAAGGGCTCTTATTTAGCCTAAGCAGACTCTGAAGTTAAATATAGAATTTTATGACATCCCAGGGCTTCAGGGGGACACAAGGAGAGTTTCTAGATCAGGATTTCCATCCTCTCAAAGTGGAAAATGGTGCGAGTCTGTCCCAGGGTAACCCCCACAGTAGCACAGGGATGTGACTCTTCCCTGTCCCCAAATGAGACTTTTCACCACAACCAGCACTAAAGAGAAATATTGTGTTTTCGAGTTTCAGATTAAACCCAGAAATTTATAGATTTTTTTTTTCCCCCTCCTCTGAAGAAAATAATAATATTTCTTTCTAATAGGCGGAAAAAAGCAAGAACTCATTTCGAGCTTTCAGGAAAGTGCGCTGATTTGGCAAAACCCTGCTTTAATTCAATACCCTTCCACACAAACTTCAAAGGCGAAAGAAGAACACTGCAAAGCCATCAATTAAACAACTTCAAGGCCAGAGCGGAAAATCCCAAAGAGATGCTGTGCCATGCACTGCCCCTCTCAAGTGACCACTGTGACGAGCACAGCATCTCCTCCTCCTCCTCCTGTCTGTAGCAACGGGTCAGGATGGGTTTGAGGAGCCCCAGAGCTCCTCAGCAGCCCAGCAATGCTCCGGGGACAGATCCTGCTTTCTGGCCCCATCCCATTCTGGTGGGAAGAAACCTAAAAATGGGCTAGGCTAAAAATAACGTCCCCGAGGTCAGCGGCGTCTCGGGGAACAAGTGGTCCCACAGAAGAGAGAGGTTTCCGCTTTTAAGGCCAAACTAAATGTTGACTTTTTATTAGGTTGGGTGGGGTTTTTTTAAAGCTACTTATTTCATTCCCTCCCTGGGGATGGAAACAAGCATCCTGGTGAGAGCCCAGCTTCAAATTTGGCTCCCCATCACAGACAGATAATGCATTGACAAGATTTTCTGGTCAGATAAAGGGATTTTTCTTGTTTCCAAATTCATGCCTTTGATAGATTCTTTGAAGTGCAAAATATTTCCTTTTAATAAATGCAGGACCACATTAGCATTAAACTAGTTTCTTTTCCATGAGAACCCTCTGCTAGATCTGCCCAGCGAGCAAAAACACCCCGAAAATTAGGAAAAAAAAAAAATTCCCCTGAGGTTAACAAGGACTTCCCATAACTCACTCTGAGTCTCTGCCCTAATGGAGATGGATGAGTCACAGGTGGGGCCACTCCGAGAAAATCACATTTTTCATTTTGATAGCACCTTTTAACAGGAGCTCTCAAAGTGCTTGAAAAACCTTTAGTGCTGCTTCCCAGGCGTGGGGCATAGACGGAAATTCCCCTTGAGGGAGAGGATCAAGGCAAGCTTTAGGGTTTTGTGTTCCCTCTGCTCAGCGTGGGCCAAACCCAGCCTGATGCCAGGACAGCCTGGTGGGTGCAGGACAGGGCTCACACCATGCTCTGACATCAGCGTCCTGGACCAGTGTTGTCATGCACATGGATAAAGACATCCCCAAGCTTTCCTGGGATCAAAAAAAAAAAACATATTTAAAAAAAAAAGCAAAAGTAAAAAACCCCACAACTAAACCTCGCTGTGATTTTGCTCCATCTGTGCTCTCAGCACCACAGGGGAGCCAGCACAACAAATATTTCCCACGGGATCATTTCTTTTTGAAAAGATAAATGAGCGAAATCTTGTTAAAGTGAAGACCAGAGACAAGTATAAAGTGGGATTTTCCTGTCTGGGAAGAAAACGTTCCTTTTCCTTGACTACCCAAACTGTGCAGCATCTTTTCTTGTCACCTTAATTCCCCAGTCGCTTCCACAGCATATTGGGAAAAGCCTTGCGCAGCAGGAGAGCACCCACCGAGCTCCCTGTCACATCTCCTCTTGGGAGGGGAAAAGGGGATTAGCACGCCTAATCAAACCCCAGTAATGGTGGAAACTTTTGTTTAATTTAATCAGCATCACGGATATTACGGCAGCGACGTGCTAAGCTAATGTACGGGAACACCTGTGCTAAAGAATTAGGATGGTTGAAAACCAGGGGTGGTGCTGGTGGGGCTTGTGGAGGGGCTCAGAGGGCTCACCCAGCCCTGAGTCACACGGTGCCCACGGAGCAGCACGTGGAGGGGAGATGAAGCCCAATTTAGGATCATTTAGGGGAGGAGCTGGCTAATTCTCTTAGATGGGGGTTAAGCAGTAACACAAAGCTGGAGCGTGAAAGAGTCACCAAATACCAACTCACGTGAGGTTTGGGTTCCTTCGGAGGTGGATGCCATACAAACACAGAATGGTTTGGGTTGGAAGGGACCTTTACATTCATCTCATTGCACCCCCTTATCATGATCAGGGACACCTTCCACCAGACCAGGTTGCTCCAAACCCTGTCCAAGCTGGCTTTGAACACTTCCAGGGATGGGGCAGCCACAGCTTCTCCAGGCAACCTGTGCCAGGGTCTGCCCACCCTCTGAAGAAGGAATTTCTTCCTAACTTCTAATACCAGTCTTCCCTCTTTTAATTTAAAACCATTCTCCATTATCCATCCACATAAAAACTCACTCTCTCTCTTTTTTATAAGCCCCTTTTAAGCACTGAGAGATGGCCAGACCTCAAAGCTACCAAACGAACCACCTCAAACCCAAGCTCTATCTGGTGAACACGACTGCCCGTGCCTCAGAGCAGCACCTGCATTCCCAACTCAGCCTCAAAAAAATCTCAGGAAATTAAGAAAAATAAAGAGCCTCTTGCAGCAGCGCCTGCTGCCGAGGAGACTCTGCGGGAACGGCAAGTGCTGGCAAGCAGAAGGCAATGTTCCCGTGCTAATGCTGCAGCAATGACATCTTCTTCAAGGGCAGAAATGAAGATAAAGTTGCCATCCCCAGCCAAAATGATTGACGACGGCAAAGGAAGCCACAGATTCTGAGGAGAGGGAGAAAAGCAACCTGAAAATGCCTAGAAATGGGAGATGCTCGCTCAGAACTGCTGTGCAGAGTAATGCCAGGACAGATCCTGCCCCACGCAGGGTCACCCTGGCTGGGAGCCCCCTTCACCCTGGCTTGTGTCCACCCAAGGGATGCCTGACCCTCACCGTGGCCTCTTGGCGCCAGCAGCTTCCCTCTTCCTACCCCAACACTGTACCTTGTGGGATTGTCAATTTTTACGTCATTTCCACAATAAAATGATTTAAAAAGCAGAGGGGGCCAGCTCCTGCTCTCAGTTGCACAGAGGAAATTCCTGTCTGTCTCTCAGGGGCTTTGCCTTATCCATGCATCCGCGCTGGAGCTGCTCCCACCACCACCTTCTAATCGGTTTTGACTCTTACTTCCTCCAGCTCCCCATCCAGCTGCTCCCATCACCAAATTTCATCACTTCCCGAGAGCAACAAGCACAAACAATCAAAAAAAAATCTATTAATGCCGAAAATAAACCTATTTAAAGGGTGCAAACAGGGAACCTAGTGGTGCAGAGCAACAGCCAGCGGAGCTCCTGCCTCGGGCACGCTGGCCAAGAATTGTAGCCGTGGAATTGGGTGCCAGGATTTCTGTGACACAGCTGTGGAAGGGAGCAGACAGGACCGGAGCAGGGATGATGTCCCCCAGCCCTCACAGCCTGGATCCAGCTGGTGCTGCTCCGGGACAGAGCCCGTAGCCATGCCAAAGCCCATGGAGCGTGTTAAAGTGATCAGGGCTGGTTTAAGTGGTCCCAGCCCAGCTTTGGGCAGTGTGGCGTAAATAGGGGGTAACTGGCTCTTTAGGGGTGTTTTTGCTCAGAATTCCTAAGAAAGCCACTGCCTTGGCATCCTGCACCAGACAGGAGTGTAAATAACCCTGAACAGACACCAGAGCATGCCAGGGACCATGAGGTACAGCCCTGGGGGTAAAAGCTTGCCCTGAATATGGGAGAAGAACTTACAGTTTTTTAGGTATAGATCCAGCAAAGGTGCATAACACAAACTGAAGCAGGAGCCCCCCAGCCTTCCCTGCTGCCTTTTCCAAGTGCAAGGAAGAAAAGAGTGGTAAAAAGAGCCAGCATGCTGAATTTCAGAGGATACCTCTGACCTCGTACTTTCCCCTAATGAAGACATGAGCTGAGGGTGAAGGAGGAAGGCAGGGGCGGAATCCAGGCCTCGGGGACAGCAAAGGAAACATTAGTGAGAGCTGGAAAAGCCCCAAGCACGGCTCCGGATGGAAAGTCTGGAGGTTGACACATTAAGTTCCCTCTCGCTGCTTCACGTGCCTTCTGCTGCATTTGCCATCACCTCTGGAACATTCCCACCTCTCAGGCTGTGACACACACATGTGCCAAGCAGGAGTATTTTAAACAGCCTTGGCACCCAGGTGCAATCACGTGTGGAACTACGGGTGGAGGAAACGTGCGGGAATAGCGCTCAGCAAACCCCACTGCCAAAACATTTAAAGGCTTTCCAAACTGTAGGAACGGGCTTTCTGTAGTGTAAGAGTTATCCTCTGAAGGAGCATCAGGGATCTGGCAGGGCAGCGTACGGGGATGGCCAGGCAGTGCTCCCTGGTCAGCCTGTTCCCAGGGCACAAGATGTGCTTGGAAGAGCAACCACATCAGAAGCCTGTCTCCGTCTACTAACACGTATAAACACTTTTGTGATGAGGTTTTTGTGATCGCTTTAGTAGCAGAAATGTAAACGGGACCTGAAGATTTGCAGGGTTTAACTGTCTGCCTCACGAGGTGGCTGCGAGGTGCCACTGTGGCCCCAAACTCCCAGTGATCCCCCATAGCCACACCAAGGGCCATCGAGGGCTGGCACAGCTCCCTCCCAGCAAGGGCACACAGTGGGCTCTCCACTCTCACAAACACATCTGAACCTGCAAATACCCTAAATTCAATGACATATGACTCTGGCTTAATGAGACCCAACAAGTCAGTGTGCCTCTGGCTCAAACCAGACTCACAGCCCAGAAGAGTTAAGGGACACCTAAAGAAGCAGGGTTTGGAGGGTATGGTTTATTTTTTTAAATCTGCAGTGATCAAAAGACCCTTTCCAAAGCTTGGCCCTGTGACCATACCCTGGGGGTGAGAGAACAGCAAGATGGCACTTGCAGCTCACAAAGGAGCCATTAAAGAACAACTGGGGTGTCCCAGAGCTCCTCTCACCTGGCCAGGTGTGTGAGAAAGGAGAAGCAGCATTTGCCTGGGGACTGCCCTTTCTCAGGGACACATCTCCTGCAACGGGAGCAATTCCCACAGCAAACACCCACAGAGCTCAGGCCACATATTTAAAGGAATCCATTTAAAGGCAGCATCTAGTAAAATTAAGTCATTCTTGACAAGAAACAGTTTCTCTTTTCTTGGCTCTTGCCCTGAATTTGTGGGGAGGCTGAAGATATCACCTGCTATATTAAGCATGATATGCAGCTTAATGGCCAAAAAACACAGATCTGGCCTTCTGCCGCCTCACCCACCCATGCTCCCAGCTCTTAAATAATTTGCTCCCTTTAATGTTTTTATGTGAACAGGTTTTCAGGCATGGCAGAAATCCATTCTGAGCAGTCATGGAAAGAAA
Source organism: Sclerurus mexicanus (assembly GCA_013396755.1). Lineage (NCBI taxonomy): Eukaryota > Metazoa > Chordata > Aves > Passeriformes > Furnariidae > Sclerurus > Sclerurus mexicanus. The sequence goes on along the minus strand of VWZF01006663.1, from coordinate 437,215 downwards.
AGGAGAAGGAGACGGAGAGAACAGACATGTTCTCTCAACCCAGGAAAAGCTTGTTTGTAATTCAAGATAAACAGGCACTATACAAATATAGAGCTGGGTGATGAATCCCTGGCTTCCCACAGCTTTGGGACCTGCCCTCCTGCAAGGGCACACTTGGGGCCAGCCCCTGACACCACAAACCCACGCCAGTGTTGGGGAGCACCAGTGACCCCAGAGACCTCTGCAGCAACACAATCCTCTCATGGTACATCAGAATTCAGGCACCCCAAAATAAAGACACTAAAAGCTCTTTGATACCCGTGGAAAAGGAGGATTCAGCATGAGGATGAGCGTCCATGGCAGTCTCCCACGGGCCACCCTGTCCCAGGAGGACAGGAAGCAGCCCTTGCCAGGGCTTGTGCCAATTAATGGGTAGTTGAAATACAAATTGTTTAACCAGCAGCCGAGGGACTGCCAGGAATCCCGACCATCTCCCCCCAACACCCTGGCGGCTTCAGGCTGACAAGAGCTTAATTGCAGCTGGGGGGAGAGAGGAGCCCTTCCTGCTCACAGCCAAGCTGTGCATCCCTGAAGGCATCCTCCCCAGTGAACGAGCTGCTTATTTAATAATCTGCCAGTGAGGCACGTTCCCAGGCCTATGAAACATCTCTTCATTAAGGAAAGGGAAAGCAAGAGCTTTGCCAGCTCCTGAGCACCAGTGGGGCTCCCACCAAAGGTCCTTGCCCGTGCCATGCAGAGCATTTTTCTCATCCAGGGTGCCACGGCATCTCCACCTTTTATCACTTCACCGTGGTGTTTTTGGCACGCAGTGAGCCAAGAACATCACTGCCATGTCCCATCAGGTGTTCAGCCACACTGGCTCACCCTCCAAGATCCCTGGAAGTGTCCAAGGCCAGGCTGGAGGGGGCTTTGAGCATTCTGGTCTAGTGGGTGGCATCCCTGTCCACAGGGGGTTGGAACTAGATGATCTTTAAGGTCTAGCCCAAAACATTTGATGACTCCATGATACCAGCACAGCCCTGCTCTCACCAGCCATGGGCATCCCCCTCTCCTTCACAGGCCAGGAGGGGAAGCTGGGGGAATTAAGCTGTGCGAGATGCATTAGCAATTTAACAAGGGGGAAGGAAAGGACTGAAGATAAACCTTAATGATATAAATGTACCCTATAATTAACAGTTAACATGCAGGGAAGATAGCCCTCAGATGGAGTCGTTGCTACCAAGGAGAAACGTGGTCATTTATATTCTGTGTGGGTCCAGGAGCAGGCGAGGGAGCTCCCACACACACTGCCAGCACTTGCATGTGTAAATAACGACTCCTTCCAATGAGGGAAAGAATTTACAGCAAACAACATTCTGTGTGCTTGCTCAAGTATCTTATGTTTAAATAACAGGAGCTAAGTGATGCATTTCTGCTTAAGCACTAATCACTGCCAGGGGCTCGCAGCTCCGTTAGGGAAATTGCCTTCTTCAATCATTTAGGACCATCTACGGCTTCTCTGGACCCGGAGCTGTTCATTATTAACCTCCTTGCTCCTACTCACGTATGGCGTTTTGGGGGGAAAGAAGTGAGAATTGGGGATTTAATAACCCATATGTGGGTTGCAACCAACCTGACAGCTCCAGGCAGCTCTCAGCATCCCCTGCCGCAATGCCAGGAGGGAGGAGAGGTGGAGGACACGCCGTCCCACACATTGTCCCACCTGACATGTCTCATCCAAGTCTGCAACACAGCCCCGAGCCTCAGCCATGGTGGGCAGTGCTGGGGTGACCTGCCCGTGTGGGCAGTGAGGGTTTTGCCCAGAGCAAAAATAAAGACCAGAGCGGCTGAAAGCAGTTTCCAGCCAGTGTCTTTCCCCTGCAAGCACACTCAGGGCTTCCCTTGCCAACCTAAACATTATTCTAGCTGCGAAACCGAGACCGTAATCCGTGTCACGGTTGGAGACTAGCAGGTTTTTATAACCAAAGCTGGAAAACAAAAGTCCCACGCTTGTTTTTAATACATCACAGCTTTCCCCAGGTAAGAGGAGGAAATCCTTCCCCCCAGGGCCCCGTGAAACGCTCAGAGATGGCAGAGCCAGGATCTACCAGTCGAGGGGTAGAAAGAACATGCAACCCGTACATGCTGTTAAGGCTGTTGTACTTTTCCAACTGCTAAAATTGCAAGTAGGCATTAAATATCTTATTGAGACTATCAGCACATACAATTTGTGGTCATTAAATGCATTTCCTTTATGTTTCCCTGAGGCCAGAACAAACCTTATTTTCAGCTCATTTGCAAGAAAACTCTCCAAAGACTATAACTTACCTGCCACCAACACCATAAATCTTTAAAATTAGTTACTTAACTGTTTGCTAATGACCATGGCTGTGTTCGCTAATACAGCTACTTTTTAATTAGCTCACAAGAAGAAATTTGAGCAGAGAGGAATGCTTGGATTTTTTTAATGGAAGTCAGTGCTATCCCCAGATAACAGACAGCACTAGTTAAAGGGCCCATCCTCCTTGGTGCTCCAAGCCCAGCAGTTTGGGGGCAGCAGCCCCATCCAGGCTCAGATAACTGAACCCGGGTTTATTTCATTTATATACCTGTGTGTCCTGGCAGCACACACAGGTATATTGGAGCAGCAAATAACACAATGAATTATGGAAAATGTGGGCTATTATCACTCTGAGGAGGGAAGTGGGAATGCAAACAGCAGCATGGCACACAGCGAGAGGCCATGGGACCAACAGAGTTCCCCTGAGCCGTACATCTCTCTGCATCCCTGCAGCATCCTCACCTCTTCCCCAGTTGCTCCAGAGCTGGCTCCATACAGTTGTGCTCACCTCCCGCACAGGGCAGCGGTTCTACCTGAATTCCCACATTTATTCTTAATTACCTCGTGAAGAAGTCAGATATATTGACTGCCACCTGTTCGATACATAATTCATGTGCCAGGAGAAGCAATTTCCAAAAGTTCACCTTGTTGGATCCTTCCAGGGGAAGGGAAAGCAGGTTTTTTTCCTGGGTGTCAGCAATCACATGGCCTTAGCAGAGATGGATCCCTGCACGTGTGACAGGGGCAGCGGATTTCCAATCGCCGCTGCAAAACACGGGGGCTACAAATATTAGCACTCGGAGGCATTTTGCAAGGCAGACATTTTAATTTAAATCAATGAGTTATTGATTCATTTTTCATGCGGGAAGGAGAGCACAGTGTGTATTTCTGCCACTCGATCTGTACTTCTGGTGACCTCAGGCATACAGTATAAACCTGATGTAAAATATTTCCTTTCCTAATAGGGGAGCTTTTATGGCCTTGGACCTGAGTGAGCAGAAAGTCATCTGGGAAAGGATGCCTGACTAGGAAACCGTGGCAAGGAAGGTAATTAGTGTTCAGTGCATACTCTCAAATTAGCCTATCCCCGAATAGGAAGGAAATGAATCACGATCTGAACTTTTATATAGCCTCAGGGTCTTCTCAGACACTTACAAAATTTCCTGGTGTACAGGAGCTGATAAAGGGCTCAGATCCCCACGCCTACAGGCTTGGGAAGGAGCAGCGGAATGAAGCCAGGAGGGAAAGACCTGTCACCTTTTGGGAAGCTGCCCTGTGCTGACAGTCCGCTTTTGGGAATCGGGAAGCCGGTGGGGATTTTTTTAGGGAGTGTCTTCATTAGGAAGGTCAGGAACTACAGGGAAAGCTGGAATCTGAGCTGCAGCTCTCATTGATCCTGCACACTTCCTGATGGGAACAATCCCTGTGCCCACCAAGAGCATCGCCTGTGTTTCAGGCTGGGCCCCCTTGCTGCGTTCAGCTGCAGAGGGCAGGAAGGGCAGCTGGCACCTTTCCCTGGCAATGCAGATAGAACATTGTCTTCCAAACAGTGGGAGGAGGTGTGAAGGACCAGCCTGGTATGGATGTCTACTGGGGGAAGTGTTTGCTCCTGGGATGCTTGGTTAGGAGACACCTGCCCTGCCCCTTCCCTGAGCTGGAACCAGGACCCGCATGCAATGTCCCAGAAAACAGACCCTTCCCCAGACATCTCATCAGATCAGAGAGCCTAAAGCCAGCTGGAGAGAGAACATGGAGCAAGATGGAGAGCTGAGCCACAACTAAACATCCCATTTCCAGCCGTTTTACACTTTCCTGGATGATTCTCCAGCAATGGCTCTTTTGTCTCCCGTAAGTTCATGTTCTCTGACCCTAAAGCCATCACCCAACACTGGCAACAGCACAGTGACTTCCACAGCTGCTCCTGCCATGTCACGGGGTATGAGGATGTCCAAACCAAGAAACAATGACCACAGACACCAAAGACCTTGTCTGACTGCAATCTTTCTCAGAAATCAGCAATTTCAATGGAAATAACAGAAGCACAGCCCAGTTGTGGAACAGGCTCTGAAGGGAAGTGGCTTTCCAGAGATTTCCATGAGATACCAGCAGGTCTTCACCCAGTCTGCATAATTGTGTCCTTTGAAGTCTGGCTCATAAAGCAGCAACAACAAAGATCACTTTCATGTCTCTAATAAAGCAGAACTATAAAACCATGAGCCCGCTTCCAAGGAAAGCTGCCCTGTGCTAGTCAGGACACCAGCCGGGGTTGGGACTGACTGCCTGGCTGCAGCCGAGGACAGCAGGAGCAGGTGGAGAAAGCAGTGGCCAAGACAAGTGTGAGTGCAGGGCCCATGCTGGGACGACACAACCTGCTCCCTCAAGAGACATAGCATTACGTATATGCAGGGCAGTTTTTGCAATGCCTTTTTTAGCCCCCGGAGCAGCTGCCACGTCCCACCTTTGACTGTGAGTTGGGGAAAGCTGTGTGCAAGTCAGCTGCCTCCTCCTGCCTCGCACCACAGCCCACATGGTGCTCCTGCAGCATCCAGGTGCTGCTGAACACCAGCAGGAGCTGGGTACCACCATCAGGATCAGCCCTTTCTCCTGCACCACAGGGGTCTGAACCAAGACAGCAGCCCAGGTGTCTTCTGACCCCATTCTGTGCCAGCCCTTGGGGACAGGTTTTCTTCCCCGGAGTGCCATGCAACACCTCAGCCCTCATCTGCAAGAGCAAGCTGTCACCTGTGGTAAGAGTGCAGATCTCTATTCCTGGGGGCACAGCACCCCAGAATCAGCCCCCTTGCGCCATCCAGGGGTGCCCAGGCACCTCGGTGGCCTTTATTCACCCCCTTTTTTCCATAGGAAGGAATAAAGTCTGGGGAAGCGCTTCCCCCAGCTGCCTGACCTGAGATGCCAATGCTGCAGTCCTGAAAAAGTCCTCAATGCAAAATGTTCTGCAAGAGCAGGGCTGTGTGGGAAGGTGCTGCACTTGGGCAGCCTCAGCTGGGCATTAATGGAGACTTTTCACTGCATCAAGGGCAGTTTTTCTGCCCAGCACTAAAGCAGAGCAGCAGACAGACACCGAGAGAGATCTTTGCAGGTGAAGGGAAGAGCTACCAAACATCATGTGGATAATCATTTCGGGGATGTTTGTAGAAGAAACCCTTCTGGTAATATTAAATGATAAATTATGTGCCAATAACTTCCCCGGCACCGATCAGAAGGCATTTCAGAGACGAGCGGGAGATGGGGCCGGTCCTGACAGTGACAAATTGGAAGTGCCCGCAGACACTGCGCCCTTCCCAACGAGACGGTGAGGAAATGCCATGTGTCAGCATTTACAAATTAAACCTGCGAGGCTGCCGCAGCCCCGCCAGACACCGCCGGGGCGCAGGATAAATCCCTCTGAGTCACTCGGGTTCAGAGGCGGCTCTCTCCGAAATTAGGCTGACTATGGGCTCATTTGCAGAGCGAAATGCAAAAGCCGCATTTGTCATGCACCAGTGTCCCCAGCTGGCAGCGGGGCTCTGCTTTTAACCCACCGCTTTCCTCTCCGCGGAGCTTCCCCAGGGAACAAGCTTTGGGCAGTGCAGTCTGACCGAGACCCTGACTTTGAGGGTTTTATGCTAAAGGGCATTAAGAGATTTAATGATAGAAAAGACGCTAAGACTTCAAGCCCAAAGCTCAGAACATTGCTCCCACGGATAGCCAGGGATCAACCCCGGGTCTGGTCCCTGCCAAAGAACAGGGGGACTTCTCAGCGTAGGCTCACTGTGGGAAACTTCAGGATTGTGATTAGGCAAGGAAAAACAAGAAAAGAAAACCTGAGCCGTGCCTCTGTCAGGGACAAAGGCTGCTCCAAAGACACCTGCACTTGCCAGCAGAGCAGAAGGACCCTTGGCACAGCCACAGAGTGCTCCAGAAGCAGAGTTACCTCGCCAGAATCCCGAGCAAACAATAGCTCTTTGTATGGCTAAACCGCACCAGATGGCTGGTGTCGTGAGGATCCAAGTTTAAGGATGCACTAAGCTGCTGTAGAGGAGGAGCAGGCGAGAGGAACAGAGCAGAGCAACCCCAGGCTCAGCCAGAACTTGGGGTGCTGAGCCATGAGGAGAAAGGGCTGCAGAGATAACAGGGTGTAGCATCCATCCCTGCCGCACTGAGCGGCCTCGCAGGCGAGCTCCTGCTCTGCCAAGGTCAACAAAGGTGTTCAAAGCCTTAGGCATGGTCTACAAAGAGACTCAGGTAAGAAGCAGAGCCTCGAGGAGAGGTGATTTACCAGGCTCCGCAGGGAAACACACCTCATGTGACACAAAAGCAGGGTGTAGACGTGGAGGAAGATAATGGGAGAAAAACCAGCAAAGGCTGACTTCTGGTGTGCTGCAAAGAAAACCCTCTCCCAGAGAACTGTCCTGTGTGTGCTACCCCCTGCAAGGCTCACAGCAAGAGGGCATTATGCCAAAGTCAGCAGACTGAAGGGAGGAAAGCACCAAGCAGTGAGTCAGAGGACGAGATTTTGCCTATAGATGGTAGAAGTGCGGCGGAGAGAACTGAAGGGGGCAGATGGGGAGTGGAACAGGCCACCACCAGCAGATGAGGCAATGCAACAAGGCACAAAAAGCGAGCTGTAACCAGCACAAGCCTGGGAGCTGGTCTGGAGATCTCTGCGTTATGCAAGGCAAGGCAGTAAAACTACAAACCCCAGCCAAACCCTGCATTCTGCAGCGCTGCTGTCATCGTCCCAGCGGGCACTACAAACTGCAGAACAGCAGAGGAGAGGCACAGGAGGATATTCTGAGCTGCGGAAGACCAACACTAATCTAAGTTCTAACCAACTGAATTCATGAATCAAATGAGCCCAAAGCTGAAATGAGTGGTTTCTAGAAGGGAAAAACTAAAATGCGTGTCCAGAGCTGTTAAAAGCCAGGGAGATCTGCCCTCAGGTTACCTGGCCATCACTGGAAGGGATGGAGCATCTTCTGAGCACAAGAAAAAGTTTGTGCTGGAAATTGTAGCATCAGCTCTGAAAACGTAAGGATTGTACCCTCTGACACCTGGGACTGAAAGGCACAGAGGACCCACAGAAGGAGGGGATCATCCTCTCCGAGCACAGCCTTACAGGTCCAAACACAGTAACAGAACATAAAACTACTGTTTTCAGCCTTAAAAAACACCCAGGTCGGGGAAAGGTGTTGCTCGGGGTGGTGGGTAAAGGAGATCTGTGTCCACTGCAAAACAAAGGAGCATCCCTGGCAGCAGGATTTGGAGGACAGCCAGCGTCAGGCTGTGTTTCCACTCTCTCATACCTGGCAGCCAGCTGAGCTCACCCAAAGCAGCCTCCAAAGAGTTTCACGCTTCCCTTGGCTGCTGGAAACCACACACAGGTTTGCACCCTCACAGCCCCAGTGTTTCAGGCCACCCAGCCCCCAGGACAGTTGTACCTGTATTCCTTATTAATAAATCTCAAGCTGTTCTAAGCAACACAGCGTTGGTTTCTTGTGAATCTGTGCAATTTGTCCTGGCAGCCTGTCTGTGCTCCCTGCCCACGACACAGGGAGCACGAGCACCAAGGGTGCCACGCTGCTGGATGTTGCTGGGGTTGTCACAGGGCAACCCAATACACCTCCTGCAAACCCTGATTTCCTCTTGTGCCTCACTTTTCACCCCTAAAGGCATGCTGCAGCTTTTGCCATGCTGAACTCTTAGGACAGAGGGGAAAAAACTTCTGGTGATTTATTTCTCAACCCAAAGCTATCCCTTTCAGAGGAGGCCTCTCATGCCAAGTCCTAACTGAAAAAAAAAATAAAATCACAATCATTAGTCAGCTCACTTGGCTGGATCTGTAATAAGAATGTAATAAACTTTCCATATGTCTCTGATAAACCAGACAGCTTAAGTTATGAGCAGAAAAAGGCATCAATTTTTAAAATGTCAAAATTTGCCATGTAACTTGGGCCAAGCACTTGTTCCTAACGAGACAGTGGAAAGAGTCAGATCCAAGTTGAGAGACAAAAGAGCTGGAGGACGACACGCCAGCTCACCACTTGTGGCTCCTTTTAAAGCCCTTGTTTTCATCAGCAACATCTGTGGCGAGCACATTCCCCTGGTGCTGTCAGGTGGCTCTCCCTGCCTCCAAACTAGGACCCATCCGCACTGTACCACAGAACAGAGGTACTGGTGACCCTTCAGCAGCCCCAGGATGCCCTTGGTCCAGACAGTGCCCCAGGCACAGACACCCCTTTGCTGCAAGCACAGGGGTTTGACGAAGGGGCTTTGCACATCCAGCACAGGACTCTCCCCTTTGCCCTCCAGCCCCAGGGATTTGGTGCATTTACATTCACACTCATCTCACTGCAAGAAGTAAAAAATATGACTTTTCAGGTTGACACGTGTCCAGGGTCGTTACCCTGAGCTCAGCTTTGATGAAAACCTGTATTTTAGCATGCACAAAATCCACTATGTTCCTCTGGAAAAAGGTCTTGAGAAGTTCTGATAGTCTTGGGCAAGGCCCAGACTTACTCTAGTGGTCAGAGTCACATACAGCCGTGGTGGGGGACAGACACCTGCCACATTCCTGATGCTGAGCCCTGTGGACGAGCTGTTTGAGGGATGGGGGCAAACCCTGAGCCTGTCCCCGGAGCCAAGGCCACCACAGATGGTGCCCATGGATGGTAGCACAAGGGATGCAGCAGAGATGTAGATTTGGACTGTGGGGTCTATCAGTCAGTCTGGGGTGCAGAGACTGGTCCCCAGTCCCCATTCAAGCCGTGGGACGGCGGGAGCAGGACGAGAGCAGGCTGGAATTGTGCCTATGGATATTTTACCACCTGTCCTCCTTGCAGCCAGGCACGGAGCCTGCCCTCACCCGGGGGCGAATCTGAGCGCCATCAACCTCAGAGAGTGATGGTCTTTCAGCACTTTAATTACGAAGCAGTAGGCGAGAACAGCCCGCCTGATGTTCAGCAGGAAATTGAACTGCACAAGCACAGCAGACATATTCCTGCGCGGCTCCCCTAGCAACTCCGGGAAAGTTTCCAAATTCCTGCACCATTAACATTTAAGGAATCGTCTCTGAACTCTGGTAGTTAAACAGTGAGGAGAAACAAGACACTGTAAATGGATTTGTTCTGGGTAGGTCAGGTACTGAAGGGGCCGCTTAAATCAGGGCTCGCTGTTTCGCACCGACAGCAAAGGTCTGCCTCAACGCACTTCATCGTTTTAAGTTTTACACCTAGTTTTTTTTTTCCCTCTTTGACCACTACCAGGCCACGGCAATACCTTATAGTCGTGCCCTCCCGCTGCACACCGCAAAGGGGAAGGGATACAGACCCTCTCAGGTGAGAGCTCTTGCTCGCGTCCACCCCGAGGCCACAGTGATGGGCAGCGCAACGGGGCGAGCAGCCCCTCGGCAGCGAGCTGGGGGTCAGATCCCAAATGCCCAGGCGGGTCGGGTCGGTGGCCACGGGAAAGGGCTGCGAACAGCCCTGAGCGGCGCGGGTGGCACACAGGAACCCCGGCTCCCGGCACAGACCTGGAATCGTCGCCCGCCTCTCCTCCGCTCCCCCTCGCACTGCACCAGAAGACACCTCGATGCTCTGGGCAGGGAAATAACACTGTGATTTATTTCCCCACATGCCTCGACATCTTCATCGGTGTTTGCGGGAGCGGGGCTGCACGTACAGACCCTGACAGGCTATCGTGTCTCTCCGATGCCCAGCACAAGGTGCTCTGGGGTCTAAAGGCTGCCTTTGAGCATCCCTCACTTGGCATCAATCATCGCCTGGCTAAATCACCACATGGCTGTGCTGCCAGCGTGTGCAGGACCACATTGTGCTTCAGGCTGCGTGGGCAGCTACAAGGCGAGGCTTTCCTCTGGGTTTGTTCTCAGTTGAGCTCGGTCTGAGTGCCCACCCTCTGAGGGCAAGTAGATGGCAGTGAAAATTACTCCTTTTCAAACAATTTGGATCTCTCTGGCCTCAGAGTTTAACACCAACCCAGAAGATGCACAGTGTCTTCCCTCCCCTTTCTTAGTTAGCCTGCCTGATGCAACACAGAAGTGTAACTCTAAGCTGTAGGACCTGATTCGGTGTCCTCAACACCCCTGAAGAACCAATTCTGTCACCCCTATCCTCTTGTAAAGGCACTGAGCCCATGGACTTGTGTTTCTAAACCTAGGAATCTATTTTTTTTTTTTTCCTAAGCCTGGTGCAGGCTGCTGGGCAGCACAGCTCTGCCACGTTCCAAGCCATTCCACAGCAGAAAGACAAAGCCTCCCCTGCAAACAGAGCGTTTCCCATCTGCCCCTTCCTACAGACAGCAAGAGGGAAAAACACTGCCCAAAATGTACCTCTGCCCTGGCTGAGCTGCTCCCACCATACACTCAGCAGGATGCCCAGACACATAGCTGGTAGTTACACTGGGAAAGGAGCAGCTCCCGCTCTCTGCAGGAAGACCAGGACCACCCAGAGCTTCAAAAGGCAGAGTCTGTACCCAAAAGTCCACATGCATCCCAGTACTTGTCCTGTGCCCAAGCTGCTGACAGCATCTCAACACAATGTGCTGCAACAGGGGGTTAACAGCACAAGTTAAGCCAGCAGATCACTCCTTGGATACTGCTGGCCACCACGGGGCCTCAAGCTGTTCAGGTCCCTCAGAACAGTGCAGTGAGCCCGTGATTTAAGAGTATGTAATGAGTCAAGAGTATATAATTTTTAAGTTTAGACTAAGTTTCTGAATACCTAGTAAATCAAAGTCAGCTCCTATTAGTTCTTCCAGGACCACCCTGTATGAAATAGTTTTGCTCCAGCCTAAGAACTCTGCCTCTCCTGCAAAAGGCATGGAATTGTGGACAGCACACTGGCAGAGGGGACTGTCCACCCTCAGGGTTGGGGGATTGCAGAATTTAATGCGTTTCTGCCAACAGGCAGCTCCTGTGCAGAAGGTACCAGTGCTGCCTCAGAAAAACAGGTTTGGCATTTGGAGACTTACAAAGCGCTTGTGTTCCTCTGCAGCCCGAATGTTTGCTGGATGTGTAATTCTCGCCACTAACAAGTCCACGAGGAAACAAAAAACAAATCTGGAAGAGCTTGTGTCCATCCTCCTGGAACTCTGTTTCAAGTCTAATTGCCACTTACACACCTTTAATTTCAAGTGTTGACCTCACAACTGCTCCCAGTGCAGACCCAGGGTGGACTGCAGAGGCTGCTCCTCTCCCCAGCCTGGAGGCAGCAGCGACTGCAGCGGGTGCTGTGTCAGACAGCAGCAGTTTCCCCAGCCTTTGTGGTGCCAAGGATGGGGCTAAGGCTGCCCTGGTCCCTGGGGAAGGACCTGGATCCATGGACATTCACCATGGCTGTGCTGTGGGTATTTATAATCACCAGTGCTCAGCCCTGCACAAGCCCAGCCAGACGGGCATGGTCAGCCCCGATATCCAGAATGGGGGCACCCCAAAAAAACCACTAAAGCAGTGTGAAATTGGGCCGAGAGGAGGCTCAGTGATTAGTGCAGCATGGTTAATGAACAAGCAACCCTCCCACACTGCAGCAGTAAGGCAAACACAGCCCCAAAACGCACCCTGGCCAGCCAGAGCCAGCCCACATGCAGCCCTGCTCACCTTTAGAAGTAATAAAAAAAAAAAAATCACACTCCCTGATGCACATTCACATGATCCAGCACTCCCCAATTTACTGTTATGTATTTCAACAAGTCAAAATCCACCTGGTCAATATGGCTGGAAGGAGAGCCCATCACTCAGCCGCCCTGCGGCTCTCAGGCACGATGATGCATTGGCATCAATCACCGGGCACAGGAGAAATAAAAGCACTGGAATATCGTTGTTCCAGGATTAATGCCTCTTGCTGGGAAAACAAACGTCCCAGACTTGCCTCAACATTCATTTTTGATAAATGATTTGGCTTTGCCTTGACACTCCTGTAGCGGCAGGAGACCATTATCCTGAGACAATGTTTTATTCTATTGACATTATCTCTTAATTATAATGTGAGGGATATCAAAGAGAGCAGGAGCCCACCAATTCCTCAGGCAGAGTTTCTGCAGCTTCTCCTGTCACGGTCTCTGGGAGAGGTTTATTACAGCAGCTCAATGGTCTGCCCCAGGTCAGCCTTGAAGGGGACCCTTCCCTGACCCACCTCTGCTGCAGCCAGGGGAGCTGTGCCCCTTCACACAACCTCAGGACTGCAAGTTTTTATCCAGTAGCAAGAGGTTTGCTTGGTTTCTTTTTTTTTCTTTTTTTATTTCCAGAAGCAGGGCGTTTTTCAGGAAGACAGAAAGGTCGTTTGCATATTTTAAACTGAGAGGTTTTTAGCAAGATTTGAAAGATTTGGCATTTACTGTATGTCAGTTCACATTCAGATTAAGTTTTTGGAAGGGATCATAAACCTTATGCTTCAGGAATTATGCCAGTTGCTTACTTCAGGCAGGAGACTGAGGAGGTGAGTTACAGGCTCACCTGTGCTATTTTGGGGTTAATTACCCCCAGAAAAGCTCCCTGGAGCAGGTAGAGCCCTGACACTGCCATGCACAGCTCGGCCCATGCTCCGAGCAGCCGGGCTTGGGCTGTCAGCAAATCCGATTGGCATTAATTGTTTGGAAGATTTTTGTTTTGCAAAACTGCTTTGCAACACGCTGAATAAACAAGAAGATGGGGAACCAAAGCACTCCCTCATCCTCGAATCCCTGAATCAGAGCAAACATCCCTGTTCCTGCCCGAGAGCCCTGCGGAGCAGCACGTTGCTGCTCTGGAAGGAGGGAAATACCAGTGAACAGCGCTTTTAATATTTAAACTGAGCCAACTTAATTAACTCGCAAGAAAAAAATGGCACAGCATTTTGTAGTGGGATGAGCTTTCTCTCCACCAGAAGGCAGGTCTGGTTGGCAGCTCAGGCTCCCACCGATGCCCCCAGCCCTGCAGGACTGGCACACGGGGCGGAGGTGCCCACACAGCGTGGCGGGAGGGCTGGACCAGGAACATCAGCTGTGACATGTTCAGCCGAGCGGGATCAGAGGGAGATGATGGGGCTCATCATAACATCTTCATTCCTACCCTGCAGCCAGAAGCCAAGGCATCCTCCCCAGTGACAGACAGCACTGCGAGTCCCCTGTGTGCTCAGGGGCAGAGCAATTAGCAGTGCCCTAACCAGGCAGGCAGGGTCTGGTCTCCCACAGCCACACAGGCTGGCGGGTAAGGACGTCCTTTGAATAACCAGGAGCTCCATCAGTGACGGAGTGGTGGGGACCAAGCCCTGTCTCAGCTCCACAGCAGCACGCACGGCTCCCATACTTCAGCCATGACCAGTTCTCCATCAGCAGTCTGAGACTGGAGCCTGAAGCTCTCCGTGGGGAGCATGTGTTGATTTGCTTCACAATTTCCATTAATTACCAGGTAAATGAGATCCCTGCACACTCCTTGGGCACCTTGCCTCATCTGTTTGGGCTTTGACAGCTGCTGGAGCAGTAAGTGTGTTTTCATCACAGGATGCCTGGCAGCACATCCTCTCCTCACTCTGACCTCCAGAATCATCCCATCTGTTTTATTTCAGCATCCTCCTCTGAAATTTGTTCTCAGCAGTTAAAATCCATCCTGCTGCAGGCAGGGGAGCTCTGAACCCTCAAGACTTCAATTAGCAGGGGAAAAATACCTTGGAACCTCGAGGCTGGCTGCAGTTTTTTGGGCAAATGACATCCAGTGCCCTGAATTTGGGACCTGGCACAGGGTTCACGTCAGACTGGCCTACAAGGAAGCAAGTGGATCGATTGCGGGTGTATTCAACTTTCCCTGTGAAACCTTTCCTGGAAAGCCAATTAATGGCACCTAGTCCCTGCTCTGGCAGCTCTTAATTTGCAATTAAAGTCAGGCCACAGCTGAGCAATAGTAACCTTTGCAGGGAGGCAGTGGGGAAGAGGGGAATAATCTTTGATTTATTTCGAGGGAGAGAGCAGTACTCTGGCTGCACTTGGGACTTGTGGAACCACACAGGTTCCATGGCTTAAACCCCTATTGCGCAGCAAGGGCCAGAGGGGAGGCAGGGCTCCTTCTCTGACCCAGGAAATGACAGGGATGGAAAGCAAACTGAGGAGGGCAGGAGGTGCGGAAGATGTCACAGGGCAGCCCTGGTTAACAGGAGTGACTGAGGGAGGCGCTGGGGGCACCCAGACCAAAGCAGGCACCTAGAGGACACCAAACCCATCCCCAAACTGCATCCCTAGGCTGCTGCCCCTGGAGGTGTGCACTCTGCTCCAGTCCCACATGGAAACACACCTGGAGGGCTGGGCACACTCCCACCCCACTGCCTATGGCGATCCCAGCCCAGAAAGCCGCAGTTCTGATGGAACAAGGATGGTTTTCCTGGGGCAAGGGGATGTTTTAGATCAGATGGAGGGGTGGGACACGCTCCCGTCCTGCTCATTTGTAGGCTGTGACACGCCCCAGTGATTTACAGGCACGCAGAGGGTGTGCAGCCCACTGGGCTTTCAAGGATTACTTAACACAGGATGAAGTAGATCAAATGCAAATGGCTGGATGGTATGTGAACCACTCCAGCCAGCCAGGGCTGCTAAACCCTCTGGTTTCCTTCACAGGGCTTTGAAATGGGGAAATGTAGCTTCAGATAATTTATTTGCTAGGGGCACTGAGGAGGGCAGGGGAATATTTATGAGCCGAAGCAAATCCTCAAGGTATGTCTCTGGGGATGTGCCCGCCAGGACACCGAGTGCTGTTCAGATGCAGAGGGGGGGAAATGTGATCCCTGCCTTCAACCCTGGCTGCTGGGGAGAGGGGTCACCTCCTCCAGAGTCTGGCTAGAGCCCTCAAACTATCCCCATCAGGGCATCCAAATCAGCGCTGTGCACAGAGTATCTTCTGGAGAGGGAGTCAGTGCAATCCATGGCTTGTCTGGCAGCTTTCTGCAGGCAGGCAGGAACTGCCCCTTGGTCTCTGCCTCTCTATGGGGTCACACAAGCTATTGGATTACCAGGGGTGCAGGCGAGACTGATCTCACAGATAATCTCCCCTCCACCTCTCCAGGATGCTCAGCACATCTGGACCCACAGCAGCCCTGCCAGAGCACTGTAAGGGAGGGGACTGAGTTACCAACACCAGGAACTGCTGTTTGCTAAAATAGTGCTCAAAAAAAATAATAAAATCCCAATCACCATTTATTTTTGTTGTTGCTTTCACTGTTCCTTGTGGCATCCAGAGCTCTGGAAACACGGTGCTCACAAGGGAGATAGAGAGAGGCTCAGTGTCAGAATTGGGTACACTTGATGCAGAAAAGAGCCATGGGTTGTGAACCTGGACAACACCGACCTCCAGCCCTCGATGTTCCCATGGATCTGCTCTGCTCTCTCCGTACATGGCCCAAAGCCAGAGACTTACTTGGAAAAGCAGAGGAAGTCTGCAGTGAGGGGGAGAGGGTAATTCCTCGAAATGCTGTCTTTGGGGATGGGATCTGCAGTCACTGGAAATTCCTTCCCTGGAAGCTCAGTTGCAAAGCTCAGCTCCCTCCACCCCCTTCTCCCCCCACCTCCAATGGCTTCCAGGCCCTTGCAATGCCTCGTGCTCAGCACTGTGAGCTGTGGGACACTGACCCACAGTCCCACGGTTTGCAGGCACAAAGTGAAGCCTCCTGTCCCATGGCACCAGTTGCTCAGAAGGCAGTTTCCTACAGGAACCGGTCCAGAAACCAGTTCAGATGGAAAAGACAGAAAGCAGCTGGATCACGCAGGGAGATGGGGATTTTTTTTGTGCAGCTCCAAGCAAGGTTATTAAGCCCAGGAATGCAGCTGAATACCCCCAGGAACAGCACTCAGCAGGAACATCCACAGTCACAGGGGCAGACAGTTAAAACAAGAAAGGATGGCTGTTACCTGATGAGGATTGTCTCTACCTGAGGACAACAAGCACGTAGGGCTGGCAAAACCCCAGATCTGATATCAGATGCTGGGGATGCTCCCTGGCCCTGCAGGACCCATGAAGAAGATGGAGAAGGACCAGGCACAGCTCTCAGACCCTTCTCACCCTGCAGACAACGCACTCATCTGAAGTGGCATATTGTACCTTCAGCATCAAATCTGAAGCCAGTTCATGTCTGGGAAAATCAGGAACTTACAAAAAGGGAAAATAATAAACTTTTTTAAAAAGAAATCTCTCTAAAATAGCATTGTGTGCCTCTGTCCTAACCTCCAGGAACCATGGGTTGAGAGATCAAACCTTGTTTCTCGAGGGACTGGTGTCACCATCTGATATCAGTTTTCCATCTGACTGCTCCTTTTTAGGAATTGTTTCTCTTGCTCCAGAAAACTAGCACTCCCAGGGAGCCACCAAGCACAGGGAACACTGGCTCCAGGCCGGCTGTACATCACCACTCTGAGCCTCACAGACTCGGATTACAGCA
This sequence comes from Sclerurus mexicanus, assembly GCA_013396755.1. Taxonomy (NCBI): domain Eukaryota; kingdom Metazoa; phylum Chordata; class Aves; order Passeriformes; family Furnariidae; genus Sclerurus; species Sclerurus mexicanus. The sequence continues at coordinate 420,484 of VWZF01006663.1, read as the reverse complement.
GGAATTCCCTGCTGGCCATCACCTCACATGGATGTACATGGCCATGGGAGAGGAAAACATAGGACCACGGTCTGGTTTGCCCCAACAGAGACAAGGTTTGGCACGTGAACTGCCGTGAGAAAGTGCTAGAGTGACTTGCCCTGTCACCTTGGTCCTGTGCCCACAGCAGCAAGGACCAAGCACCCCAAAGAGACGCTCTGCGTGATGGGCTGAGGCTGTGGCTCTCACTGCCAGGACACAGCGGCACCTCAGTAAAAGGAGCAGCTCAAAGCAAGCAGTACCTTTTTTTCCCCTTCCCTTTTTGAAGGGCAGGAGAATTTCTGACAGCCCTGGATGGAGGAGCTCACGCACACAGGCTTATTCCCAGAAATGGTCCGGCGCTGACTCCAGTGACTAGTGAGGCGATAAAATTAAACTCCTATGTCCTCATGAGCAGGAGGTAGAAGGACATCTAGTCACACTCTTCCAATGAGGCATTAAACACCATCAAGTTTAATGCCAACATCCAACACACACTCGGGAGCAGAGGCTGCGCTGCCAAAGCCCAGCAGCCCCTATTTGCTTTCTGCCACACACCCGGCGTGGGTCTCACTGACACGTGTGGGGTGTACCCATGGCACAGCTCACGCCAGGGGCAATGCCAGGGTCACCCAGCACTGCCCCTTGGGCTGTGGGCAGCAATGTCTGTGGCATTGGGCACCTCTGAGGCAGCTGGGCAGCGGCCAAGGCGGCAGACGCTGCGCAGAGCGGGGCTGGCCAAGCACAGAGGGCAGCTCAGGGCCAGGGCTGCCGGGCACCGCTCGCGCCAGCACTGCGGCACCGAGCACAAAAACACTTCCAGCTCAGTGTCAGACTGAGAAAAGGGTTTAAATCAGTACAGGTCCCCAGGCACAGCCTGAAGAGCAGGGTCCAGGCTGAACCCTCAGCTCGCACACGGGAGGGTTGCTGATTTAAGCTACATGCACCCATCCAGGACAGGAGTGCTGCATGACAACACAACACAGCAGAGATCCCTGCCCAAGAGAGGATTAAACTCAACCAGCACAGGCACACCCTGCAGTGCCCAGGCACAAACAGGCCATCCAGGCTCTCCTCCAAAACCACAGGAGCTGCTTGTCCTCCCTCCAGATATTTCCTCCCAGACAAAGAGGTTCATTGTAGCCAAATGCATGAGAAAACCAGGTACTGCAAGGCACTTCATCTCCTCCAGGCACATCTTGCCTGGATTTTGGGCCCTGCTGTCCCACACTGCATACACATAAAGCTTGGTGCCCTATAGCTGCCACAGAGGAAAGCACTCCCCATCAGATGTCACAATGCCACCTCTGTAACTGCAACAGCATCAGCTAAACATTGCTCTGTTTGTCTGCCTGCTTGTTTCTCATGGGTTTTGTTTGTTTTATTTTTAAGAAATAAGAGCCACAGCTCTGCCCCAGGAGACGCACCTGCCCACAACCACCACAGCAGCAACCTCACTCACCGTCCTGTGCCGCTGGAGGTTTCTGTCACTGCCTTCAGAGTCCTGCATGCCGGGGAGCAGAGCAGAGCCACAGCTCAGGAGCAGACCTGGATGTGATGATGAGGAGGAGCGGAGCAGAGCAGCTACACACCAGAGCAAAGACTTGCTGGGTCTCAAATCACAGGCTCAAACCAGAGCCCTCTCTGCCTGCTGGGATTTTAACCCAACACAATTAGTGTGGGCACCTGGGAGCACTGGGACACAGGTGAAGGGGATAACACAGAGGCTGCTGCTGGGGTAGGAGGGTCTGAACCTTCTCCTCAGCTGTGCAGCCCCAGAGGGTGGTAAGACTGGGGTGCTTCAGGGAAGGTGGGATAGATATGGAGGTAGGGAATGAGAAAAGCTCCTGTGCTGTGTTTATAGCGTGTTTATAAAAGCACCCTAACCCCAGTGCAAATGAGGAGTGCTGTGTTGTTGGTCTGTCTTTCAGAGGAACTGGTGAAGGCTCCATCACACAGTGGGGGAAAGTAGACACCACACCCTGACGTTTCCCCCCTTGGCGATGGATCCATGGTCGTGGATGGAGAGGACCCATTCATCTCACATGGCTGTACCAGAGTGGGTGAAATGTGACTCCCGAGACTCCACAGAGCAAAACGAGATTGCTGTGATGATTACTGAGCCAATTAAAATCCTCGTGAGAAAGCAAATGACTTCAACGCGGCTTAGCACAGGGGAGGGAGGGTGTTGCACCAGGGGTGTTTGGGCTGTGACAGCCCTGAACACCGTGTACAGAGGGAATTGGCAAGGGAGACTGAATCAGGGCCAGGAAAGGACTTGGGGTTGTGAGAAGCATTTTAAAATGAATTGGAAACCTCACAAGCAGTCCAACAAGGTGATTGAAGTACAGGGGGAGAACAACCGGAGAGCTGCGAGCCAATGGGNTCCCCCACTCGGGACCGGACCCCCTGTGTCCCCACTCAGGGTTGGACCCCCGTGTCTCCCCCCAGGGTTGGACCCCCGTGTCCCCATCCAGGGGAAGACCCCCGTACCCCACACCCAGGGTCGGACCCCCCCTGTCCCCC
>VWZF01006663.1:392164-417927 GCA_013396755.1 Sclerurus mexicanus | reverse complement strand
CCCCCCCCAAAACCAAAGCTTGTGCTAGGAGCGGTATTCCCGTGTTTTATTTGTGTTCACTTGTCCAACAGCAATTAGCACCGGTAGGTCATTAAAGCCTCTCGCCGGGAGCCCACGGGTGGTTATCGCTGCTCTACGCTCTGCTTTGGGTCTCATAGGTGTGAGCTGATGGGTCTGGTGTCCCACAGAGCCTCTGCCCCACTCCTGTCTCCACTGCCACTGGACGTGTGAGCTGCTGTTTGCAGGTGGGTACCTTTGGATTTAAGGCCAGAGAGTTTCCAGCTGTAGTTTAAGAATCGCCCTCCGTGAGGATTCGAGCCACAGAAATAACCAGCGCTAGCAGCCACAAGAAAGGACTTGACCTGTCCTGTCATACCTGTGAGACACACTTCAGGCACTGAGGTGAGTTCAGCCCATGGACCAAGTTGTGGGCAGCTGCCACCCCTCCCCATCATGACCCAGCTGTTTCCATGGTAAGGCAACCTAAACCCACTGCAGGAATGGGCACGTGGCCAGTAAGGAATACACTGGCACAGGAATGGTGATGTTGGTTTTAGCTCCTTTGCTCTTCCTGCCCAGTAAAAAGGACAGAGGTCTAAGAGGAAAAGTATTGCTTAACCCACAAGAAGGTCACAGGGCTGTCCTGCACAATGTTTTCCAGACCCCAAGAGTACTCATGCTACACACAGTGCAACAGTTCCTCTGGTCCAAGAAAGACCCCGTTCTGTTCCGTCCTTGCCAGACACTCCAACACTGGCCCCTTTAGTTTTCCCAAGGACCACTCCAGCTCCTGGTTAGAAGTGGAGAAGATGAGTGTGGTAGACAACTACTGACTGGTAGTTAGCCAAAAATATTCCTGTGCTTTGGGCTTCTTTCCCACCAAAGTGTGACCCAAGCCCACCCACCCCCCAGGTAACATCCAGGCCCAGGTCCCCCAAGACACCATTTCAGAAATCTGCAATACTTTAATCAAACCCTACAAAGGCCGTAATTACTTTCATGATTGCACATATTCCTCACTCTCAAAAGCACAAATATCTTCATTAACACTCAAGGACAAGGTCAAGCTTCCCCCTTCCCACAGGCAGCATGGCTGGAGTGACCAACGGCCTCCCAGGACTGACGGCCATGGCCAGAAGAGCTGACCCTGGATGGCTGAGCAGGCAGCAGGGACAACTGCCAGGAGCTGAGTGACAGCTCAGATGTACCACGGAGTTTTTGCCAAGGCTCATCTCACGCAGTCACCTACAGCAAGGAGAGGCAAAGTAACAGGGCTGTGAGCTGGAATGACTGGAGCGCAAAGTCATGGCACGGAACTGGGGCTTTTAAAGTCACCACTGTACTTTCCAGCACATGCAAAGGCTGGAGCAACCCTGGGCAGGCTCCAGGTACCCTGGGAACAGACATCACTGAGGTGACAGCACCCAGAATTGATTTGCAGTGCAGTCCAGTTACGTCAAGTGGCAATAAAATCATAAGTGGCTCCAGCACAACATGCCCCGTTCAGTGAGATAAACAGTGGCTTTTAAAAAGATCACTAAATTCCATCCCTGCTACCTACACAAACCTCATTTATTTTAAAGGCTCCCATTAAAGTGCCTTTTATCCCTAGCAATAGGCAGTTTTAAATTGCAAATAACTTCTCAGATCAGTCAGCAACCATCTTCATTCCCGCTGGCCCACCAAAGAGAGGGGCTGTGGCAAAGGCTGGCCCTTGGGGTCAAGGGTTCTTGAACACTGTGTTGAGTGTCTGCATGGGGTCTCCTGTTCCTGGCACGGGAGTGCTGTGCAGCAATATTGTCCCGTGGCTTTGCTGTGGTGTGCGGGGTCTCCACTGAGTTGTCCAGGACGACTTCACCTTCCACAGACCTCTGGGGGTCCAAAGCAGGTCTCACCTCCAGCAGAGGCGTGTCCCGGTGGGAAGCATGCCAGGGCCAGCGGCTCAGGATTCAGCATCGTCCTGGCTCAGCGTGTCAGCGTCATGTAGGAGCGGCGTGGTCTCGGAGGAGGGGGGAGGTTTGCTCTGCGTGGCGGGGGGACGTGGGCTCTTCTCTGCGGTGGTTCCCTGCAGGGGAGGGGCAGAGGTCACAGCGTGCACGTGGTGGTGGCACCGCGGTCACACCTTACCAGGTGTGCCAACGCATCCCCACCTGGGCCACGCCCCCCCCACGCCTCTGGTATTTTCACACGGCCAAGGACCCTTTTCTGAAGGCTTCTTCAACTGAAGGGTTTTGTACCTCCTCCCCTAACAAAATGAAGCATTTCCCACTCCTGCCCACCAACACCTGTAACACCCCCGCGTGCCCAGCCTGCAGAGCTGTGTGGAGGAGCTATGACACAAAGTCAGTGTGCTGCACAGTACCAGAGGCTACGGAAAGGAGATGGAGAGAGTCTTTTCAGGGGCCACCTGCAGTAGACACAGACAGCACTCATTCCTCGTACAGTGGTAGGTGCAGCCTCTGGGGAAGGTGAAGGCTGGAAGCTGGTGCTTTCTGACAGCAAGAGGAAGGCTCCTCCTCAGCTAAAGGCTTACACCCACAAAACAGGTTCATCACCCTCAAAGCTGAGGAGGAGTCAGAAACACCTTCAAGCAGATTACATGGGCCCCTGATCCTAAATCATGCCAGAACCCCAGGGGGAAGGAGGAAGTGACAGAACTGGGTCACTCCCTGCTGCTGGGGGAAGAGACACCCACCTGCCCAGCTGACTCATCACCTAAAGACATCGGCTGCTCCCTGGGGACTGGGGTATTGTGCAGGGACTGTGAGGCTTGTCTGACCCTTTGACTATTGCCCATTGGTGCTTCAGTGTGGGCACCAGTGGTACCACCAGGCCACTATTTAGGCATGATGGTATTTGACTGAAGGTTGGACTTTATAATTTTGAAGGTCTTTTGAACCTTAATGAATCTATGATTCTATGACTCTAAAAGTGACTACAGACCTCAGGTGGGGGGATTATAGTCAGGGCAAAAAAGATGGTTAATATTCAAGGATCACCTCCTCCAAGTTCAAGAACCCAATAAGCATTCAAAGCCAGGAAATGTGCCAGCAGGCCTACACGGATGAACCAGGAGGTCCTGGTCAAACACGAATGCAGAAAGGAAGGTGGAAGCAGGGACAAGTAACCTGGCAGGAATATAGGGGCACTCTCCCAGCATGCAAGGATGAAGATAGGAAAGCCAAAGCCCAACTGGAATTGAATTTGGCCAAGGATGTCAGAGACAAGGCTTTTATAAGTACCCAGGTGACAAAAGAAAGAGTAGGGAACATGCAGGCCTGCTCCTGAATGAGGCAGGGGACCCCAAAAACCAGAAGTCTGGAGAAAGAAAGACACACCCTCGGTGGAAGAGAATGAGGTCAAAGAATACTTAACTAACCTAGACATACACAAATCCATAGACCCTGATGGCATTAGCAGGCTAATATCACAACAAGGCCACTCCCCATTATCCTGGTAATGAGGAGAGGGGCCCAAAGACTGAAGGACAGCAAATGTCTCTTCTATCTTGAAGATCAAGAAGGAAGACCTCAGGAGCTACAGGCCAGTCAGCCTCCCTTCAGTCCTCAGGAAGTGATAGAGCAGCTAATCCTAGGAACCATTTCCAGGCACACAAAGAACAAGAAAGTCATCAGGAATAATCAGCATGGATTCACCAAGGGTAAATGTGCTTGACCAACTTGATAAATGTCTGTGATGAAATGACTGGCTTGGTAGATGAGGGGAGAGCAATGGATATTGTCTGCCTGGACTTCAGGCTTTTGACACTGTTTCCCATAAAACCCTTATAGGGAGGCTGAGGAAGTATGGGCAGGATGAACAGCGAGGTGGACTGAAAACTGGCTGTCAGCCACGCCCAGAGGGTCATGAGGTCTAGTTGGAGGCCAGTAACCATGAGTGTACACCAGGGGTCAATACTGGGTCCAGTCCTGTTTAACATCTTTATTAATGATTTATAAAAACTGGGAGAGTGGCTGATACACCAAGAGGGACCTCAGCAGGCTGAGAAATGGACTGGAAGGACCCTCATGAGGTTCAACAAGAGGATCTACAAGGTCTTGCACTTGGGGAAGACCAACCCCATGCACCAGTACACATCAAGGGTCACCCAGCTCTGAGCAGGTTGGTAGAAAAGGGCCCAAAAGTCCTGGGGGACACCAAGCTGAATATGAATGAGCAGCATGCCTGTGTTGCAAAGGCAGACACCTATATCCTGGGCAGCCTTGGGAGTGTTGCCAGCAGGTCATGGAGGTGATCCTTCCCCTGTGCTCCTCACTGCTGAGGCCATACTTGGAGTACTGTGTTCAGTTCTGGGATTCCCAGGACAAGAAAGATGGAGCTACTGGGAAGAGTCCAGCAAAGGACCACTAAAGTGACCATAGGACTGGACTGTCTCTTATGTGAGCAAAGGCCAAGAGAACCGGGACTGTTCAGCCTCAAGAAGAGAAGGCTCAGGGGAATTTTACCACTGTATACAAGGATCTTGAAGGGAGTGTGCAAATACAGAGCCAGGCTCTTCTTGGTCATGTCCAGGTACAGGACAAGAGCCAAGTGGCATGTAAACACAGGAGATTCCATTAAAAAAATACTTCTTTCCTTTTCTTTTTCTGTGAAACTGCAAAAATGGGAACAGGCTGCCCTGAGAAATCTCCATCCCTGAAGATATTAAGAGACATCTGGACATGGTCCTGAGCAACCAGCTTTAGGTGACCCTGCTTGGGCAGGGACCTGCTTGGACCCTGCTGGACTAGATGACCTCCAGAGGTCCCTTCCAACCTCAACGATTCAGTGATTTTGTGAACCTGTAATACAAACCCAGATATTTTACACATGATAAATTCCCCTCTTCGAAGCCTCTCTGTTGAGTCTCCCGGCATGCAGGGGAGGGGTGACACCCACCAGCTGACTACCTCTGTTACTCCCATGAGTTTTCACGCATTCAAAAACTTACCTCTGGATCTCAGACACTTGGAGGTGGGGGGAAATAGGCAAGAAAAGTGTTTCCTCACACCAATCCTACTTTCCCCCCTCATCGCTGCTGATATTAGGGCTGCAGATCAGGTACACCAGGAGAAACAATAAGAGCACGTGCTTGCAACCCGGTTAAGTGTGAGTATTAAGACATCTGAATTGCCCTGAATAAAGCCGGGAGACAGCATTGTTCCATCAAAGCTTGCCAGGAGGGCATGTCTGGTAGATGTGGACAGTAAACATTTAATTTGATTGGTTTTAAGCAAAGTTTAATCAAATCAGGACGAGAGAAAAGCATGTTACCTTGACTGGGTACCCACCTACAGTCTGGCTTCCCGCAACACCGTCCCCTTAACCGGAGGCAGCTTTTTGGCAGAGGTGGCCTCATTGGCCTTATTACTGTCTGAGTTCTTTTTATTGCTACTCCAAAATAAAGAGCATTTTTCCTAGAAGACAACCAGTCTAGTTTATGGTGCACTTGAACACAAATTTCATGAGAGCTCCAATTTTTGGGTGAGATTTGGAAAAAAAAAAAATCACTGTTTAACTAGAATGTAGTTATTAATGAAGATTTCAAAATTTAGATTAAGTGCTATTTAAGATTTTGGTCAGTGTCAAGCCAGTTTTAAAATGGTCTGTTTGCCCTTAAATTGTGTCACCACATAGGCTTTGGGCCACAACGGCAAAGGAGAGCTACAACATCCGGGTGTGTTTTACACCTGTACAGATTTAGGCATTTTTTAGAGCTGCATGTCCAACAGATGCATTTCAAACTGGCTCCACTACAAACTAGACTAAGATTTAAGTGGTTTACAGGACCTCAGTGGGTTCAGAGCACACTGCTCCCTCCAGAAGCCAGAGGCACACCAGACACTCCAGGGAGAGGCTGAGTTCAGGGAGCCCTTCACGCTGGCAGACACGTGAAGGTGCGGACTATGTCCCCGCTCAGTGTCCCCTCTGACATCGCCTGTGACTTCCAGAGGCAGAACTGTGCACGATTGAGCAATCAGCGCTAGATCAGCAACACTTCAATCAAATGAGGAACACACCTTGGCTGCAAATCACTGCCTTCCAGTTTACAAGCTCTTCTCTATCTACTTATTAAGTGGAGACGTTCATGTGTTGTACAGATTTCTTGGGGATTTATAAGGTCGTTGAAGCTTTTTAATCACTTTCCAGGTACGCAGGCACTTCCTGCAGTTGATTTTTAGCTCTAACACTTCATGACACTTTTGGCTCACCACAGAAATACAGCTGGTTAATGCCTGGCTTTGGGATATTTCACAAACATATATTCAGTTGGCTTGAATGAGTTTAAAACCCAGCTTTTCTCCCTGACCCTTTCTGGCATGGTTAAATCTCTCTGGTACCAGGAATTAAGACTTGCACAAAGCAGGGTGAGGAAATGCCAGCTTAGGGCTGCATAAGGTGTTAGAAACAGCTGCTCAATCCTTTTTCAGACCTACTGAAATGCAGCGGAGTGTCTGTCAGTGACCACTCACACGTGCTGAAGTCGAGTGGTTCATCCCAGGACCGTCCTGGGAGCACAGTAAGGGTTTGGTGATGAGCACTGGGCTCCATGCTGGGCCCTAGTATTGCTCCCACCCTGCAGGGAAGTTCGTGGAGGAACAAGGGGATTTGGGATCATGTGTTTAAGTCAATTAAGCAACTGTAGGTTTGGTTAAAATCCAATTACGTGATACTCAGAGAACCCTGGTGCTAGTTAAGGTGGGTTTGCATTAGTGTTTCAGTAAAGGCAGTAACAGGAGGCTGAGCAAAGGCAGCCCCTCACACATGCCTCTCCTTAGTCTGCTCTCATCCCAAGTATTGCCTTTTATCCCCACAAGTAGCCTCTTCACCTCTGTAGCTTTAGAGCCAGCCTAAGCCATCTGACTGTAGTGCAAAACTAAATCAGCTTGCTTTGATATGGGTTAGGGTAGGGAGCTAGATCTCTACTTCAAGAGCTAAAGCTTGTAGAGAGCTTAGTGTTATCAGATCATTGTCACAGAGCTGGAGCCACAGATCTCCACTGAGTGTTTTAGCTGCTTTATATTCTGTCCTGACAGCTTCTCAGCCTCACCCCCACTGCCTGCCCCATCACAGGCCAACTGCTGCCCAGCTGTCGGGTCCTGGCAGGTTTCAAAGGTCTGCACTACTCTGTAAGCCCAGGTCCACAAAGGCTCTGAGGGTTTCACTTCTAGAGCTATTTGGAGCAGTTTGCACAGAAATCAAGTGCATTTCAATGGAAGACAGAATGTGGGCTGAGAAGCAGCCACAGTGGCTGTGTCCCCTCTGCAAGAATACAGCAACTGCATTTCATCTGTGAAATGCTGTGCTCAAGTAGCTCCATCCTCTGGAGAAGCCTCTGCTCTGAGTGGAAAACTGATGGGACCCTGCAGAGACACAGATTTGTGCAATGGCACAGACCTGCTGCTGCCTTCTACAGAGGCTGGGTTGATAAACTAGGCTTGTTTCTTCATTAGCTGGGTGAGCTGAGAAATACCTCCTCCTCCAGGAAGCCACTTTTCATCACTGCTGTGCACCAGGAAAGCTTTATGTTATCTATTTGCAGCCCAATTTCTGGATGGCTGAGGAAGTCCTGCTGCTATCTGCTGGCACTTGGCACCATTAGGAGATTGTTGGTGGCATCAGCCAATGTTTCCTCAGGAACGTTAGATTGTCAGCCCAATCTACATCATCTGATTAAGTCTGATTTGACTAACAGCATTTCCTATTAGACATCTGCAGATTCTTACCTTATTCGTTACCATGAGTCCAGCTGCTGAGATAATGAGCAGGACACTCAGTCCAAAGAAGATATACTGCAGGTAGTCCAGCACCAATGGGAGCAGCACCAGGTTGGTGTGAAACTGCTTTAGGACTGAGCCGTCTATGGATCCGCTCTGCTCAAAAAAGCAGAGCTGTCAGTGGCATTTCCCTCCCATCCAGGGCTGAGACAGACCAGCTGAACAATTCTTCCCCCACCACCTTCCAGCATAAATTAGGGAATTTATGCAAGATTCAGTCAGGCTAGAAGCTTTTACTAAATAGCTGGAGTCAGCTGGACATGCACACAGCTGGGGCTGCACTCCCTGGCCCACATTAGTACAGGGATGCTGGCAGCTCTGTCCAGGGCCCTATTTAACCCCACATCTAGGGCAGAGCCAGAGATTTACCAAGTATAGTGCAGGGTTTGTTAGCTCGGAGGGATTAATGACACAGCCAAGTATTGAAAAGCCTTCTGCTGGTGGTTAATTAGTCTGTCTGGCTTAAAGCTTTATCCAAAGTGGAGTTTCTCCAGCACTGGGTGATAGGGAAGCAGGAGAGGCTCTGCAGAATCAGGTCGAGGAAGGCAGCTCACCTCTGCAAACCACAGCAGTGGCAGGACCACCGGCTTAATCTTCCCTGTTTGACTAGGGGGAAGAGAATTAAGAACAGAAACACATGCTTAGATTTATGGTTGATCAAGCCACAATTAGTATCATAATTCTTCCTAAGGGGATGGGTGTGATAGACTCATAGTGGCCAGGAAACCAGCATAAGGAGGTGGCAATCTCTGCTGCTTCAATGAGCTACTCCCACCTTGGAGGACCAGGTCCAAGCTGGGCTTTTCATTCAAGAGCAGAGCTTATGCTTCTGTTTGGGCTTAACTGGCTGAGGCCAGCAGTAAGTGCCATCCCAAACCTGGGCTCCAGGGATGTGAAACTCAGTGAACCCGAATGCTAAAATTCCTGTCTCAATCACCTGGGTGGTACAGCCAAGTTGGCAGCATGGGGACTGTCTGCAGGTATGTGCACCTCAGCCAAAGCAGCAACAGCACACTCCCACACTTGTTGGTATTTAACACTTGGCACCACACAATTTGGTTACAGAAACCTTCTGTTTGCTTTCATAGAGCTGGAAGTGTCTTTTTGGACACAGGCTTCACTGTCAGCCCTGGAGGCAGAGTGTGTTTTGCCTCTCCATGCTGGAGGTAACAAATGAGAGGCAGCACAGCAGAGGTGGACAGCTCCTGCCTCACTAGGAGGAGCAGTCCGTCCACTGGCTGTCTGGTCAGGGGCAGGGATACTGTTAAAGCTGAGCAAACAGGCAGCCACACCTGCACTGCTAAAGGATGGCAGCTTGTGGTCAGTGGAATGGCTGACATTTCAGCAGGAGCCAGCTGGCTCTGGCAGTCAGGACAACTGGTCATGGTAAGGCTGCTTCATCACTGGGGAGAGTAAACCCTGCAGTGGCTGCAGCATCAGCGGCACTCCCTGCTCATGGAAGGGAGATGGACACTTCCAGAAGGTGACTACTTACTCTATACCAGATACCTCCCTTATATACAGGTTCAGCTGGAGCTTGATGGAGCAATGCATGGGGATGCCCGTCATCTGCACAGGAAGAGACCAACCAGTTCATCAGTAACCTCTAAGTGACTTTGTAGGACCCAACAGACCCTGTCCAGCAACTGCCCAAGACCACAAAAACAAAGCTGGGTCTTTTTGGCACCGATTAAGTTACAGGGGCTGGGACCAGTTTATCACTATGTGGGTATAACCAAAACTGTGTATTCTACACCCTCTATGTCATTCCTGATGGACTGTTAACAATGGATCGTTTGCAGCAGCTGCACAGGGCACACCTGACCTCTCAGGCTACAAGATGGGTGTTAAAGAACTCTGCAAGACAGGGAAGTGTTCATGTCTTCACACCAATGATTCAGCTGTGGTAGCTCTCCTCTGGGAGGCATCAGCACCTTCACACCCAGCCTGAGGGGTCATCTCTGCTAATAGGCCATAATGGACTGGCAAAATAGGCAGCTGCAACAACCTAGTCCCTCAAAGACTCTGAAAATATCCCATGACTCACAGAGTTAAATCACCCATTGTGAAACTCCCTGCCCTGGGGGAGGCACTGGGCATTCCCCCCTGAACCTGACCACATATAATCCTCCGGTTTTGGGACTTCTCATACCAGTCATTAGATGCAGAGGAAGACAGAACCTCAACAGGACTGTGACTGCCACTCTCAACAAGACTGCGACCACCATCCCCACCAACAGGTTTCCTTTCCTTTTACTTTGCACTCACGGGGTCCACGTGGCACTCAGCACAGGGGCTGATGAACACCATTCTGCTCATGGCCCAGGGTGCTGGGTTATACATCTGTCTTTGTGGATTAAAGCCAGTTTTCTCTGTATCATTGTATTTACTGCAATCATTTTAATACTCCTCTGACTTGTAATCTCTCAAGTTAGATTCATTTCTCCCACCGGTTTACTTTTAAACCGGCACACATTGGTTTCTCATGACTCTGCAGTTTTGCAACACATTTTTACAAGCACAGAATTTTTGTTGGACTGTTCCTGTTTGTACTCAGCAGCCTGCAGCTAGATAAGGATATAGTTAACTGTACTGTTATCAGTAGATGTTTGATACTGTAATAAACTTAATTAGATTTTCATAACTGTGATAAGAAAAGCAGTCAGAACCCAATGTCTAGATAAGACACACAGTTTACCTTACCTCAAGAGGGAAATTGGCTTTTTGCTTGAGCAAACATCACTGAACATTTGGAAAAACTGATCACACACAACACAGGCTGTGGGTGGAAAAAATCCTGAAGTCCCTCCCCATCAGCAGCTGGGACAACAATGCCTCAGGACACTCCGACTCATCCCTCCGGAGTGGTGACTTCACCCTTATGCCGTAGGTATGTGGAGAATGTAACACAGCAGCAGCCCAGGGCAAAAGCAGCCAGCTCAATGGGCAAGTTGAGAGACTGGAAGAAGCCAGCCCAAAAATGGGGGTGCCAGCTTGAGCCACAGCATGGTCTCCAGCTACTTTTGCCAGCCAGTTCTCACGGCAATTCACATTTCCAGATTTGGGGCATAGCTGGGCTGCTGCCAGATACACCTCCTGGTGTTATAGACCTGAGTCAGTGGAAAGAAGTTGACTGTGCTTATCGAAACAATTATGCTTATAATTAGTTCTGCAATTCCCTAGAAGCCAGGCTAATTATTCAATTAGTTTATGGCTTTGACATTTTTATCTGCACATGGCCTCGCCAGTCTTTGCACTATGGAACCTGCTCAAATCAATGCCAACGAGAGCAACGAGAGCAGAGCAGGGCCACCACTCAGCTGGTGGGAGGCTCCCTCCCCAGCCTGGGCTGGCCCCTGAGGGGAGGGGAGGACCCCAGCGGGCTCACTCACGGGGTGCACATCGAGGAAGAGCGCGTGCTGGTCCTTGTTGGGGTGCAGGCCTTCGACGGCGCTCACCAGGGACGGGTCGGCATCGTAGAAGTGAGGGTGGGAAATGAATAACGGTGCATCTGGATGAGATCAAAGGCACCTTAAGATCCTCCACACCCACCTGGGACACTTTGTTGAGGTTTTTAAGCATTTGCAGTACTTGTTCTCAACAGGTTTTTATCCTTTTCTTCTCCCAGCCAGAAGGCTCCTTCCCTTCCCTCCCGGCAGGTCATTCCATTGCTCTGGGAGGGTTAAGACCAACCACCCTCTCCCACCATGCACCACGCAATGCTGTGGTAACTCGCTGTTCCCAGGCACAGGTTAGGACACCAAGTCTGGATTCTCGCTCCTGCGTGACCCAAGCTCAGCGTCCAAAGTTGACATTTGATTTGGCAGTTACACGAGCTGCCTCTTCCTCACTCCCCTGCCTGCTCCCTCCCCAGCTTTGGGGACATAAAGCTCCCACTGCATCCCTGGGCATTCCCACAAACACCAGGCTGTCGTAGGACTAAGGACCAAAGCTGCTTTGGGCACAAGAGCTTTCCCTTTTTATCTCCTTGCCAAGATGCCCATGGGGTGCACACAGAGCCCAGCAGTACCTTTCAGCAGACACTGGAGCCAGTTTCCAGACAGCCAAGCTTGTATCGAGTCTCAAATTTAATACTGGTATGGCAGGGAGAGACAGGAGAAAAGGACTTACTGAGCCTACATGTGCTGACGTTCTGGATGCCAGACTGCAGGCATGGGCAGAAGCCTTCGTTGGGTGGATAGTCTGTACCATTGGCAAAGAGGGTTTTTGGTGCCACGAAGCGATAGGTGGGCATACCCTTGAACTTCCTGGACTGCTCATACACCAGTGTCATGGATCTGGGTTTCGGTGGAGAAGGATCAGAATTAGCCAACAGGTTCACAGCCCAGAACTGGGTTCTTATCTTGGCTGGATAAGATGCAGTTGCAACGTAACTTAGACTTTGAGATCAAGATAAACCCTCAGCGCAGTGCTTGGGATGGGGAATGAGTATTTAAGCTTTTTGCTTTCCATGTTTTAAGCACAGATAAAGGGCTGACCAGGACTAGCTATGGAGAGAAACCACAGGCTTATAAATGTTTGCTGTATCCAGGTGAGATTTGTTTAAAGGCATGTAGTAATCTCCAGGGCACCTCTCCAAGAGATAATACCCACTTTGTGCAAGCCTTGGCTCGGAGGTGCTTCGATACAGGGGATGAACACTGGCTAAATCTCTTTTGAAGCCCAACTCCAGTCATTGACAGAGGAGTGGAAAATTTCACTACATGATCCTTCAAGATTTTTTTTCTTGCTACAACAGGCTATTGATGTTACACTGCAATATTACTACCAGGTGGCCAGGATTGATGCGATTTTCCAGGACAAAAGTTTGCTCACTTCACACTGGAGTGAGGCTTGTAGGGATCACAGAATGGACAAGGGGTCACAGAAGGGATCCGTGACAGCCTGGGCCTGCCAAGGGGATGCTCATTCTTACACATCCCTTCTGACACCAGGACCAAGGATGGAGGATTCAGGGCATGTTCAGCAGTTACACTCATGCCTCTTGGCTCTGTTCACCTTCCAGCAGGCAGGCAGAGGCTGCTGTAGCACATCAGCAGGATAAAACCTTGCCTACCTTGCTGGGATATCCAGGTAGTTGCATCTCAGCATCAGCTGCACTTAATGTGCAAATAGCACAGGAGATGAGCCCTGCCTGCCCTGCAGCAAGGCAGATACACTTTTAGTCTATCAGCTGGTGTTTGTGACTGGATGAACAGAGAGGCTGAGGCAGAAGCTTGGAGAGAAGACACAGCACTGCCTGGTGAGGAGGCTGAGCACTTCTCCCACAGCTCTGTCTGGCAAGAACCTCCTGTGCTAACATGAAAGCAAGTTGGGTGTCCAGACTTCACTGAAAGCCTTGTCTGGAACCATTCTCTGTTAAGAGGGATTTCTGTAGTTTTACAGAAACAGGTATTTAAACTTTGGTTACAGGTAAACTTCCCTGTGAGTCCCCACCTCCAGGTCATTTCGGTATTTGCTGATGTCCCCTGTGTAGAGGAATTCCTGTGCTATTGCTTGACTCAGCTGCCTTTGTTTGTTCACTGAAGAGGTCATTGTTCCCTATTCAACATGAGCACTTGCTTGTTTTGCAACACTATCTACAGAGTCTGAGTTAACATTATCTTCCCCAAGCTGAGGACAGGTTTTTTGTGCCTGCTTGCCCTCCTTCCAGCCTCAGGTATATGCACACAGGCCGGCTCTGCAGAGTACTTTAGCCCCTCTGTGATCAGCTAAGGTCAGGGTGCCTTATACAGGACAGACAAACACAGCAGTGTATCACCCAGGCAGCAAAAAAAAAAAAGAAATAAAATAAGAGAGCCCAGAAACAGTGGCACAAGTTTCTCTCTGACATAATTTCTACAAGGGTTTAGTCAGCTAAAAGAGTTCCGCAAACAGTTACAGCTGCGTTTCCTTCTGACAACACTTACTTCTCCCTCTCACTGCCCACATCTTATCTAGACTGGTTATTTTCTACTGATTCAACGTGGGCAAGTTGGACTCCCCTCGTGATCTGAAAGGTATTTATGGACACCACAAGATGCTGATAATTGGACAACTACGCTGTTTGCTAAGCTCAGCTACTGCAACCCCGAACTGCAGCCAAACTTTAACTACAGAAGCGAGTCCTGAGACCTCTGTGTCACTGCACAGGGACTCTGTGTGCACAGGACAGGGACAGGCTGGCAGCTGTGGCCTCACCTGCAGGCATCAGGGCTGTAGAACTCCAGTGAGGTCGGGGACATGAACGGTGGCCACATCTCCCCTGCTGTCCCATTAATCATGTTGCACCCGCTGCTCCGCCAGTAATTCACCTGTGGGACAAGTGTAGAGAGAAAAGTTCAGAAGGACAAGCTTGCTGGAGTTGGCTTCCACCCCTGCATGGGGCATCCACCACCCTGCACTGCTTCCATAGCAGCTTGAGATCACAACACTAGAGAATGTCAAAGATCTTTCGCATTCTAAAGGTCTTTTCCAGCCTCAGTGATTCAATGGGTCAAACATCTGCCCAATTAATGGAAAAGCTCCACCACCTGCAGTGGTTGATCTGCAGATTCGGTTGACTTTAGTTAGGAGTGATATTCCACAAGGAAATAATAAAACACCACTTTAACAAGGGTATTTAAAGTAACACCTTTAACATGAGCCACAGGAACCTGAGACTTCAACCATTAGAGGCAACCGGCTCCAATAACATTTCAAGGGAGTCCAAGTGACTCCCGTGATAAACTGAATTTAATCCTTCCTGACAAGCCCCTTGCCACATGGCTGCATCTTGGCAATTTCCTAGGACAGAAGTTGCAGCATTTTAAGTCCTGTAGAAACTTGTCTTCAAATCTTCGACCCAGGGGTAAGAGCACCCAGAATTTTATTGCTTCAGCTCAGGCATTGCCCCTGTATTAAAGGTTCACTGCCTGGCACTTACCTTCTTTAGCCCATTCCATGAATCCACCATGTGAACTTGACTGATGTTCTTCATGCCCGTGTTTACTGTGAACAGTCCTGAATTGGAGTTGTTAAACTGCAGAGAGAAGAAACAGCTTCTTAATCCACTACACACAGCAAGACTGCACCACGTTACTGACTTTGTGTGCCTCACCAGCTCCAGGGGTACTTCACATACTGCCAGCTAATAAACTTCTACTTATTTCAGTAGAGTGTCTGAGCTATCCCCAAGACCTGTGAGTTTAGCATTTTCAACCAACACTTTACTCACCTCTACAAATAAGCCAAACTTCCCCTTGAAAGGGATCAGGCCAGGAATAAATGCATTTATTGTGTCTATAAGAGAGTCTTCATAACCCCACATGATTTCCCCGACTGTCCGGTTCATGAACGCCTCCTGTTTCAGGCCAGCCAGGATTTTACTCAGGAAATACTTGAGACCATTTGGCAGTTTTTCCATCATTACAGCTGCTCCCTAGGAAAGAAAACAAACCTCTGCAATGAGAGGCCCAGCTTTACCAGACAAGCATCATCTTTGGTGGTCAGCAAGATCCTTCTGCTTCTCCCATGTATAGCCCCAGAGAAACCCTCTAGACAGACTGAGGTTCTTTTATTCCCCATTTAGGAACAAAGCAGTTGAGGGCTCACAGGTTTCATTTTCCCAGAGGATGCTCAGGTGAAGTTGCAGACTCAAACCCAGCCCCTCTGGTTTTGGAACATGCACACACTGGTTTTGGAAGAGTAACAGCCCAGCACAACAACTAATACCCAGAGAGAAGAAAATTGCATTTTATAAAAGCTTAACACTTTATTGCTTGATTAGCCCTAAGCCCTACAAGAAAGTAAGCCGTGATTTAGCATTGGGCTTCACCACCCTCCCTCCAAGCTCAGCAGCTGGAACCCATCCAGGGAACAAGCACTTACTGTCAACAAAACGTTTGGCACAACGATGTAGTCCTCTTCAGTGCCATTGGACATGTCTGGCTGGAAGAAAAGATTCCGGTACTCCAGGTAGGAAACGGTGTCATTGTCATGGAAAGTGATATTTGTTTTATACCTGTGCTCCCTGCAAAGAGATGAAAGAAATCATGGGAACCTTCCCCCGGGCAGAGCCCCTGCAGCACCTGCGGAGCAAGGATGGGCTGCACCAGCCTGGGCTTGTGGAGGAGACCAAAATCCAGTGAGAAGCCACAGGGGAGGGAGCGTGGCAGGAAACAGGTATCAGCCTCACACACCAACCAGGATTAGGGTCTAGCAGGAGGGATGGCAGCCTAGGAGCAAGGCATCCCTGACAGACTGGATTCTTGCAGACACAGTGTTCTTTCCCAACTCAACACCCACCTGATGAGCAGTTTGAGGCAAAAACATAAATCTCCCCTGCCACTTTGCTTACAACCACTGGAAAGTCCAGCCACACCAGAGGTGCCCAGATATTCAGAGCCACACGAACCCACAGGCCAAAACAAGCTGTAAACAGGAGAGGACAAGCCAAGATGCCACAGGACCCACCAGTGAGCCCACACTGACTTGCTCCCAAGCTCTCTGATGGCTCCTGGGTTCAGGGCACAGCACTGTGGCCCTCCTGCTCTTCAGGGCCATCCATCTCCTGCACACTGTCCAGTGCTGCTGGACTTCACCCACACCACAGGGGCAGCCCAATTTCATGGAGGCTGTGATGCTCTGCCATAGCATGAGGTTGTCCCCAACACTGTGAGCCTGTTACAGCTCCTGAAGGAATTGAAGCTCAACCCACCAGTGAAAACAAAGTCCTTTACTGTGGAGCCTCTGTTTTACAGCCCACATTAGGGAAAGGCACTAATCTTGCTCAGTGGGAACACAAGGACACTAATAAGCTTTGCCCCTTTGTTTATGCTTATTTACAGTAAGCGAAGGTTTTTCCCCAAGCCAAGTGACTGATGCGATCGCAACATCCAGAACCCACGTGGTGTGACCTGGCAAGCCCAGAGGAAACAAGAACATACACATACTGCCAGATTTCCCTCCAGCACTGCTCAAACAGCTTTGGATTAACCAGTAATCTTCCCACTTGAGTTTGCTGAGCCTGCTGACTTAACCTTGCCACATGAGAGTGGGCACTAAGGTGTTAAACATGACTACTTGTGGGTAAATTCACTCTCAACATCAACCATCACTTCACATTTCAGGCACAGAGAAGCATCTAGGGTTTCAGCCACCATCCTCAGCCATGGCAAATAGAGCCAGTCCTGCTGTAGGTG
Source organism: Sclerurus mexicanus (assembly GCA_013396755.1). NCBI lineage: Eukaryota > Metazoa > Chordata > Aves > Passeriformes > Furnariidae > Sclerurus > Sclerurus mexicanus. Next base: position 400,967 of record VWZF01006663.1, on the reverse strand, counting down.
GGTCTGACCAAGTTTTAGTGGTCCATACTAGTTCTCATGATCAGAGCGTTCACATTAAGCAGATTCTGGGTCTCATGTTAGATAAGGACCCATGAAGTTTGATACTGAGGTGACTCCAGCTCTAGAGGTAGACTCTTAAATGCACAGTGAAGGTAAAACAAGTCCACTCTGAAGATGAAGGTCACCCACCAACACTCCTCATGCCTATGTTTGGACCATATCAGCCCAGTTCTGGCTGTCCAACTGGCCCCAGCACAGGACTGAGCTGCACAACACAGAAGAAGAGATCTTGTGGCTTCAGCACAATCAGAGGAATTAGAGCACATTTGGGTCACCTTAAAACCCTGTGCCACTGGACTCACACCAAGCATGTAGTGCCATGCCCTCCTGCCAAAGGAGTCAGCTGGCAGCCTGACAGGCAGCACAGAGACTGGGCTCAAGCTGAGCTGCACCACAAGCGGTACCTGACCTGTACACGTAGGGTCCACGCTGGATCACCACTGGCTTTTCTCCCTTGAGCACCTGCTTGGGGTTCAGCACTTCAAAGAAGTGCACAGAGAAGTAGAAAGGAAAGGGAATGTCTTTCCACATGTTGAAGGAGATGCTGCTGGGATCAATCCTGACATTCTGTAAGGGGAAAAAAAAATAAAAGGCAAAAAAAGGTGTAAGAAGACACAACTTTTGGGCTCTGTGGCTGCAGATGAGTTTTGGCTCATCCACCCTTGGCTCCATGTAAGGCCCAACCGAAGGTGGCAGTTCCAGCAGAGGCTCTCTGGAGGATCCAGGTGTGTTATGCAGACTGAAACTGAGCTAGGTCTAACTTGAGAACTCTTACATATGAAGAAACATTAAGTTTATGCCACAGGATGCCTGTTAGCTTATTTATTCAGGCTCCACGCTTTCCAGATCCTACCCACAGGATTTCAGAGTTGTTTTGATGTGCTGGAAACTCACTCTGCACTAGACAAACCAGCACTGAATTATTCATAGCTCTGCATGTTTCATTTCTTTGGCAGAAACAACCCTGTCCCAAAGGCCTTCACTCATGGGTTTGGCAGCTCCACGCAGCCAGGAGAAGGCAAGGGCTGGGAGAAGGGGCACAACTATCCTCACAACTGTTTGGGTACCAGCAGGGAGAGCCCACTAGATTCCGAAAAAGCGGAGGGAGAATTTGGATGGCAACCCAGCTGTGTCCTAACAGCACCTCTGCTTCCTCTCAGCTGCCATCACTCATAGTTGATCACGAAGCAAGTCAAAGACAACACACAATTGTGTTTCCATACCATTGTCCTGTTTGCTGGGAAATGTCTGCAGGAGCTCAAAGGCAACTTAAGCCCGCCTCAGCTCAGGAATTGGCATCTGGGTACATCTGCTTCCACTCCCTCCTTGCCTCTGAGGGTTCTGCATTAGGTGCAACAGGTTGTCTCTTCTTGAACATGTACTTTGGGTGTGTTCCACCATAATCTTCTCTTTTGCGGACACAAATCCTTGCCCTGATTAGGTAAGCCAGCCACCTTATGGAAATGGGGTTGATCCACTAACTGGTGAAGGCACATGGGCTTTATCACAGTGCAGCTCAGCAACCCCACAACACCGCTCCTGCACTGGAGCCACTCAATCTGACTGGGCACGTATTTGCTGACACAGGGGATTGAGATGAAAAGCTGCCAAAGGCCTCCCCACAACACCCCATCTTTCTTTAGCCATTTCGTGGCAAGGCCCACAAGCAGCAGGGCTCTGCAAGCCCCTCACCCAAACCCTACCACTGAGTAGACAGCTCCACAGTGCAGTGCAACCCACCTAACCTAGCAAACCCTTCCCACCTCCACTTCCATGCCCACGTGCCGCTGGCCAAGGGCCTCCATTCTGCCAGCCTCGAGGATTTCATGGCAAAGAAGCAGCAACGGGACAAATGATCACAAACATCTGGTTTCCTTTACTTGTTTGTTCTGTCTCCCACTCCTTGAATCACCTGTTGCATTTGCATTTATTTATGTAATATGTACCCTGTCAGAAGGAGCTGCATCCAGCTCAAGGCTGCCTTCGCCAGCCCTCTCCCATGTGGGCACAGCAGCTCAAAGTACTCCATAGGTGCAGATAAGTAATATCCACCTAACAGGGTAGCCTTAGAATTAAGCTACTTGTGGGTCAAAACAAACACGGTCATATGCCTGAAATAAAAATAGAATATTTGTCAACTTAGATGGCTTGTCACTGAGATGTTTGACCTCTGCTGACCAGGACGATCTTTGTTCCTGAGGAACTTAAAGGAACTGGTTACAGCCCATCAGCTCCAGGCAGGATGAGAAGAGCAGCAGCTCCACCACAGTGCCCAAATCCTGCTTCTCCAGGAGGGAGGCTCCAGCCACCCTGAGCAGTAAAACCGAGCAGACTGAGAGGAGCAATCACACTGGCGTCAGTCAGGCCTCACCCTCCACCACCATCCTGCCCACCCTGCTAGAACAGCAAGGAAGGTGCTGTCAGCCTGCTCCCAGCTTTCAGCCAGGGCAGCACCAGAGATCCCAGGGGAAGCAGCAAGGGGTGGCAGAGGGATGAGCTGATGCAGCCTCACACCTTCGACAAGTCTGTGGCATTCCAGATGCTTCTAGAAAAGCAATATCCCTCGGCTTTGCAGGGCTAACACCACAGGCAGCCCAGTGCAGATGGGGCAGGAGTTAGGCGACAAGTTCCCTGTTTCTACTGTATCTTCCTCTACAGACTTTACACAAAGATACCCTCAAAATGACAACCTCTTCGTAATTAAGTGCTTTTCCATCAGGATATACTACCCTGACAGAGCTCAGGAAGGCAGGATGGGCAAACCAGCCTTCACCTGCGCAACCCCTGCCCTTCAAGCTCTGCTCACCCACACTATTCCGAAGTGCCAACCCAGGAGTTTCAATAAGGCCCTGGATATTTCTCACCACCCATCACCACTCAGTTACGAGGCTTAATGTGAAATGAAAAAAATAAGAACTTGGGGCCACTTTGGGTCATGTTGAAGATGTAGACATCAAAGCCTGAGGCGAAGGGAGGAGAAACAAGGGTTGGTCTTTTCTTCAGCTTCTGTTCTCATTGCAAACTATTAGGATTTAGCTAATTAGGCTGGAAAATCAGGATTAGCTAAAAAGAGGGCAGAAAAGTTTTTGCACAAAAAAAAAATGTCATTTTTGTTCTGCAGGGGCCATCCAGCCTTTTCTTTGCAGGTACCAGCTCGTGAGGTCCATGAAACTGAACAAAGACTTTTCTACTGTTTAATCCACAGGACTGTCTGGCTCTGCCCAGACAGCAGCACTTCCAGGGGGTATGTTTAAGTAGGTCATTTTGGGCAGAGATTTTCATCATACGCAATGACAGCCATTGGCTATGAGGTGTTTGTTCACCTCTTTCGTCAGAAGCCCATTTTCAGGGGCTGAGCTGGGTAGGTGGAAGCTTGGAGAAAGGCCCAGGCAGGGAGCATATCTGTTCTGGATAGCAAGAAAATGGCTTGGTTAAATGAGCTCTACATTGCAGCAGGATAACTGGGGTCCTGGCAGCAGGGACAGGAGCTTTGGCTCACAAGGCTGTGCAGCAATTACTGAACAGACCAACATCTCCATCCACAGACCCACACTGAGGGGGAAAAACCCCCTTCAGCCTCAGGACCTCTCTTGTGGATAAGACAGGTCTTCAGAGAAGCAACTCCTTAGGGTTTTTGGTCTAGGAGAGAGGACTCAGAGGCTGCTCCATGCCCAAGGCTCCTTCAGAGTGCTGCTGTACAACATTTGTCCTGTTTCCAGCTGGGAAAGTATCTCACCGGAGTACAGGTGAGAATGGTAATGTGGTCACCTACTTATGAAAGGAACAGCTGGTGCTGCAGGTAGAGACAGGAGGGATGGGAGGAAGGGCTGGTGCCCAGGGCAATGCTCAGCCCAGCACTGGCTCCCCAGCCAAATCCAGGGATGCAAAGAGCCCTCCCAAATCAGGGGTGGGAATCCGCTCATTCCGGGCACGTTTGCCTTCAGCAGTGGTGGAATACCCCAAACCCAGAGCAACATCCTGAGGCTGCTCGGAGCTGCAGCAGCGACACTGTCACCGCCAGAGCTCGGCTGTGCCGCGCTCTCCGGACTGCGCTGCACAAGGGAAACGTGCCCAGGGACCAGCCCGCTCCGCACCCCGCTCCGCACCCCCACTGACCCCGCATCCCGCACCGGACCGAGCCCCCGCACCCCGCTGACCTTCATGACCTGCTCCCTGATGACGAGCGGCCCCACGAGCAGCAGGCAGCCCCCCAGCAGCGCGCAGGCCGCCCCGGCCAGCCCCAGCCCCAGCGACAGCCACAGCCTGCGCCGGGCCGCGGCCATGGCGGGGGAGCCGGGAGCGGAGCCGGGAGCGGAGAACGGGGCTGAGAGCGGAGAACGGGGTTAAGACCGGGGTTAAGAGCGGGCACCGGGCCCGCTACGGCCCTTTATGGCCCCGCGGCCCGGCCCGGCCCGGCCCGGCCCAGGGGGCGGGGCCAGCGAGAGGGGCGGGGCCATCGGGGCCAGGCCACGCCCCCCGGTGGGAAACACAACCGGGGTGCGGCGTGAGCACGAACACGGGAAAATCGGTGAATACCTAAAATATATATATATAATATATAAATATAACTCAGTCACAGAATCCTGGGATGGTTTGGGTTGCAAGGGACCTTGGAGGCCATCTCACTCCACCCTCCTGCCATGGGCAGGGACACTTCGCACTATCCAGGTTGCTCCAAGCCCCGTCCAACCTGGCCTTGGGCACTTCCAGGGATGGGGCAGCCACAGCTTCGCTGCCCAACCTGTGCCAAGGCCTCACCACGCTTACAGTAAATTTTTCTTCATATCTAATCTAAACCTCTCTGACTTTGGAGCCATTGCCCCTTGTCCTGTCACTGCATGCTCTTGTAAACAGATAAAAGTTATATAAATCGGTGTATTCATGAATACATATATATATGTAATGTATGAGTACATGTATATGTATGGTAGTAGCCCAGGCTACTCCCATGAAGGTCCAGGTCCCTCCTGGCCACTGTGTTGGCAGGCAGGGTGGCTGCAAGCCTGTTGGCACAGGTGGTATTGGGTGTCTTGGGAAAGGGGACCCGGCACACAGACAGCCCAGCAATCAAGGAGGACACAAGACTCAACCTCAGGCTCTCCCCAAGGAGAAAACCTCCATCACCTCTTAACCCACCCCTGTTCCTCCAAGGAATCGAGTCTTTTGTCTGTCTTTGGCATCTAAAGTGTCCCTGAATAAAAACCTCGTCGAGACATCCCTAGAAGTGTCTGGAAGCCAGCAGAAAATAAAAACCTGAGTCTGGTTTGTGACAGCCTGTTTTAAAACAATCATATGCAACATCCCGTTGGCCCAGCTGCCCCTGAGCTGGAAGGACTGGAAACTGGAGTGCACCCACCGGCCACGCACTGTCCTCCCTACAAGCACACAGCTCCCACCGAGGGGCCAGCACAGCACTGCACCTGACTCTTGCTGTGGCCTTCACTTCGGTGGAACATCTCCATTTGTGTCTTTACACTTAATCGTGTCTTTTTTTTCCCCCTCCAGACCTTTAACTCTGATAATTGACTGATTGTCAGATCAATTAACGAATGTCTCTGATCCATCTCGGTTGTCTCTGCAAGGGAGGCAGCTGCAGGCTGTGCCCCCTCTCCCCAGCACCAATGCCTTCAGACTAGCTGTGCTTTCTTTTACTTTAAAACATTTTGCTACAAAGAAATGCTGTGAAAAGGAATTTTTCTTCAAATCCCAGTAAACCCAGTAAAGCCCTGCAGGAGATGCCCTGAGGCGCTGTGGAACAATGTGAATGTGAGGTCTTTCAGAACAGCATGTTCCCAGAGAGTATGTTCTTTAGAACACTGTGGTCAGAACAAAAGACATCTTTAACATTTATTATACTCTTTGGTGTTCCCATCAAATTTTGCTGTTCTGTGGTTAATCCCACCCCAGTTGTGCTCTCTGATCACAAGTGCTGCCTCTGAAGTGCTGGCACTGCCACTGTGGACCTTGAAGTTCCTCAAACCAAGCAAAGTGACCTACAAAGGTCACAGAATCCCAGAATGCCCCGAGTTGGAAGGGACCCACAAGAAGCATCAAGTCCAACTCCTGGCCCTGCACAAGACCATCCCCAAAATCCCACCACGTCCCTGAGAGTGTTGTCAAAACAATTCTTGAACTGTGGCAGCCTTGAGGCTGTGACCACTGCCCTGGGGAGCCTGTTCTGGTGCTGACCACCCTCTGGGGGAAGAACCTCTCCCTAATATCCAACCTGATGCCGCTGACACCGCTCCACGGCATGCCCTTTGTGAGAGGCAGTGGCTGACTTAGCTCATGAGATCACTGCATGGGTTTCCTCTCCAAGCTCCCTGCTCTGCCTGGCTGCAGCACGCTCCAGGCTCTTTGGGATTTGCACAGCACTGCAGCTTTTAAACATGGCATTGTAGAGTTTTTTTCACTGAGATTTTCTGAGGATTTCTTAAAACACAGCCCTGCAGTTGTTCGTGCAGGCTTCTGACATTCAAGTGTCCCTGTGTTCTCCTGCAGCAGTGCCCCAACAGCGGTCAGGCCAACTTCAAATCAGAACCACTTCCAGTTATTTTTTCCAGCTATTTTTTGTAACACCAGACTTCCAAAGCTAAGCTTCTCAAGCCTGTAGTGAAAGGCTTTATGAAAACATACCAGGCTGCAGCTTCTTTCGTGTTACATAACAGCAGCTCCCTTCATTCCAGCAACACCCACCCCTCGGCTCACCAGACACTCGTGTTCAAGCAGCGTAAGGGCTGCTCATTTTGTAACTTGTGAATTTGGATGCCTCAAGAGGCCAGAAATCCCACAGGACGGCAAACTGTTGGTTGCAGTTGTTTGGTTTTCAGTTACAGGAACCAAGACAGGGGTGGGCAGAGCCTGGTGCCACCCCACAGGGACATGACAGGGCCTTAATTATGGCACAGCACCAGCTCTCACCCACGGAGGATTAACTCAGAAGTGTTCAAACATTTCCGGCAGTCCAGACAGATCTGTGATCCAAACTTGCTCCTCACAGCCCTAATAACATCTTCCACTGCTCCCTTAATAGTAATTAACAATGGATGTTACTTGAGTTCAATTCCACTATCCCAAGATCCCTGAAGTCAGCGACCAGCTGAGACCACTATTCCGCTCCCACCACCATCCCCTTCCAAAGGCAACCCCTCTTTTACAGGGCATTTCTCTTTTCTTCAGCCTCTCCCTTTCCCAATTCCCCAGCCCAGCTGTGGTTAACTTCTCATCAGCTGCTACATGCAAACCTCCACACTTCAGGGGAGACTTCCCTTTGGCCAGGGCCTCTACAGCACATGGGAACTGCTCTGTGGTATTACAGCTCAGTGCTGTAGTATTTCCAGTTGGGGCACAGCTGGAATGAAGCTCGTTCCAGATTTCCAGCAAGTACATGTCAAATTAGTTCGCTTCATGTACTTAAGCTTCCACAACTGGATGAGATCCACACCTGCCACACCACTTTCCAAGCCCAAGGGCTGCAGGATGAGCGGTGACATCCTGCAATCCCAGAGCTGCAGGATCACTCATCTCCTGTTTCTCCATTAATCCCAAAACAAGGGCAGGACCTGGCAGTTGCTGGGCAACTGAAGGCTGGGTTTCAAATCCTCCCAGCTCGACAACAACTGCCATTTCCTATTACATATCCACACTTACACAACCTCCACAGCTGCACAACATCTGCAGGTGAGCACTGAGCTGGACATGGAAACTCTTTACACAACCCCAGGAAAACCATGGCTGAGGGATTAGCTATGCCTGCCAGGCACGTGGAAGCCTTGCATAAGGCACTTCTACAGGACCTTTGTCACCAGAAACTACGTAATTATTGTTTATTAGAGAGCTGAAGTCGGGAAATGGTATAAACAATTGTTCATGTAAATTGAGACACAAACTTTTGTGGATGCAACAGCTTTATTGGAATGAACAAGTGCAGATAAAACTTTATTTGGAGCAACAAGTTGCTGGTTCAGTTACCACCCCTCAGGCGCAGGACAAGATGGAGGGTGGACTCCTTCTGGATGTTGTAGTCGGACAGGGTACGCCCATCTTCCAGCTGCTTGCCAGCGAAGATCAACCTCTGCTGATCTGGGGGAATGCCTTCCTTGTCCTGGATCTTGGCTTTGACATTTTCAATGGTGTCACTGGGCTCGACTTCCAGGGTGATGGTCTTGCCAGTCAGGGTCTTGACGAAGATCTGCATCCCACCTCTGAGGCGCAGCACCAAGTGCAGGGTGGACTCCTTCTGGATGTTGTAGTCGGACAGCGTACGCCCATCTTCCAGCTGCTTGCCAGCGAAAATCAGCCTCTGCTGATCTGGGGGAATGCCTTCCTTGTCCTGGATCTTGGCTTTGACATTCTCAATGGTGTCACTGGGCTCCACCTCAAGGGTGATGGTCTTGCCAGTCAGGGTCTTGACGAAGATCTGCATTTTTCCCTGCAAGAGCCAACCCCGCCGTGCTTCAGTGACCGTTCCCGCTCCCCATGGCCGCGCTCCCCGGCCGTGACGTCACAGCGGAAGCACCGCCCATATCCCGGAAGGGGCGGGGCCTCGCCCCCGTCCCTTTCCCGCGCAGGGCGGGCGCCCGCCACCATCTTGAGGGGCCGCTGCGCCTGCGCCGCCGCCATTTTGCCGGCGGCCGCTCGCCCTCCCCCCTCCCGCCCGTCCCGGCTCGCGGTGCCGCCGTTGAAGGGGAGGGCAACGCCCCGGCCCTCGCTCCGCAATCACAGCCCGCCATCGCCCCCAGAA
>VWZF01006663.1:360512-392141 GCA_013396755.1 Sclerurus mexicanus | reverse complement strand
AGCGGGACGGCGGCCGGGGCGCCTCGGTGGGCCCGTCTTGGGGGCGACCCAGCGTTTAAACTGAGCTTTGTCTCGGAGCCTCGCGTTGTGTTCAGGGCTTGGAGCCCCGTGTGAAATCAGCTCCTTGAGTCCCAGCCCCGCGGGCAGGGTGAGGGGCGGCTGTGCCCGCGGCCACGCCGTGAGGGGGGTCCCTGAGGGAGGGGGGTCGTTGCTTTATTCTCGCGAGGGAAGCCTCGAGTGTTACCTCTGTGTGGGAAGCCTCCGATGTGTTTCAGCGTGCTCGGGGTGTGAGGGGCCTGTCCCCCAGCCGGGGGCACAACCCCACAGCGAGCAGGTTTGTGCCACCCCCTCAGTGCCACCGTGGGACAGGGGGCACAGGGGGTGGTGGGGTGTGTGGGACACCCACCGAGGCTGGGCAGCCTGGAGCGCAGCGATCGCCCCAGCAAAGGGGGCTGCAGGAGGCTCCTGCCTGGGGCTGGAGAGGTGGCCTGAGGGACAGAAAAGGCCTGATGGATAAAGAGTTCCACGCGCTGCAGATGGTGTGCCTGAGACGCAAACAAGGGGTGTTTATGTGCACGCACGTAAAGCGCGCCATGCAGCTGAGTTGTGGAGTGCATAACTCGGGACTAAGGCCTTGCCACTGGGGTAAAATCAATCACAAACAGAAATAATAACGCCTATTTCTTATTCTGTTCTCACAGAGCACCTTCTGGTACATCTCTGGTGCGCTGGCTCCTGTGCCACCCCAGTCAAACCGCACAGCAGTTCAGGGCACGGCTGAGAACAAAATGGGGCTTTGTCTGCAGGATCCAGGCAATGCCATTCGGTCCAATCTGCCTACAAAATCCTTTGTTTGCCGGCACCCAGGGAAAATGGCAGGGACACAGGTAACACCCAGGGCTGCTCAGCAGCAGGAAGGCAGCAGAGGCCCAGCAACAGCTTTGTGATTGGTTTGAGCAAAACTGCCTGTGTTTGCCTGACACACACAGCTGTTACAGGAGGGGAATGCTCTCGGGAGCTCCTCAGCCTCTGCTGCCTCCTGTTTGTATTAACACTCACCATAGCAGTAGTGATAATAATCTCAAACACTTGGGTCGTTTAGACGGAAAAAGAAATCCACACAAGTCTTTTGGTTTCCTCTCAGTGCTCGGTGGCTGACGCTGTGTGCACTGGGAGTTGTATAAACATCAAAGATTGGAAAGCATTCTGGGTTTAGGTCTTTCCTCGGCTGGAAGTGAACGGTAACGTGAAGCTTGTTCTTTTAGCTACAGAGTGAGTACTCAGGGCTAGTCTGAAAATAGTCAAAAAGGCACATGGAAAGGTATTTCTTGACAAGATGGGATTTTATAACTGGATGACACAGTGCTATTCTTCACCCAATTAGGGTAATCATCCAAGCACTGAACATCCTGAGTGTGTTTGTACCTGACTTCTGAAGAAAACACTGGAGAACACATTTAAAGGTTCAGATTGGAGTTATATTCAGATGGCAAGGCAGATGTTCAGCCCTGATCCAACAGTCCTTAAACACATCTGTCTGGTTTGCAGAAGAATGGTGTTTCCTGAGCTGGGGGAGGATTTCCGTGAACAAAGCCCTTCCGTGTTTATCCTACCCTGTCTGTATGAGTGCCCCTTGGTAGGATTTCAGTGCAGGCTTGCTGAATAGTGGGTTGTTGGTCCTAACAGACCGTGACCTTTTCATTTTACTGACAAATACTGATTTCCTGTGCCAAAAAGTCTGTTAGTTCGTGCTCGTCACTACAGACTGTCTCTTTTATTCACATGCAGAGCATATTCCAGAAGTACAGCTGCCCAGGGAGTGATTTGCAACAGGGGTATTTACACTTACCAGTGCTGTAGCCAAATATTGGCTCAAAATACCAACTGGAAGTAAGATGAGTAAATAAATAGCACAAGGAGCTTTTCAGCCACTGCAGTAGGAAATGTCACTTTGCATTTGTCACCGATCAGCTTCCACTGCTGTTGGTAACTGAGAAGTGAGATAAAACAGCTGCCGCTGAACCGTGTAGTTACAAGCTCTTTCAGGCTCTACATGGGCCTTGAGCTCTCTGGGCCAAAACTCTCAACTGTGTCATAACTCTCAGCCGTCCTGGCTCCAAAAGGTGTCCTGATGAGCCCAGCCAACCTGAGGAGATCAAAGCAGGGAGGTTGTTTCCCCAAGAGCTCTTCCTAAGCTGCTCTGAGCGAAGCTGCCCATGCTGCTGAGGGGCTGAGCAGGACAGTGGAGGTGAGTGGGCACTGCAGAGCCAGGGAGAATTCTGCTCCTGCAGCATCGCAGCCAGTGAGTGCAGTCTCCCGGAGTGTCCTGGCTTTTGTCCATCCTCTTTGGCTGTCCCGGCTCGCGGCAGAGACCCTGAGCTCCGTGTGGCTGCAGGTCTGCAGGTCCCCAGCTCTGCCAGGCTTTGGAATGAGGAGGTGTCAGGTGGGTCTGGCCAGTGTCCCCTGCATTTTGGGGTTTGGTGCTTTGTCCCTCCTTTTGGGCCACTTTGCATCTGCAGGGCCTTAGCGCAGGGATGGGACACCCAGTGGGACACAAGAGCTGTGTGTGCGTTTGCACAGGCCTGAGGAGAAACAAGTGACAAAAAAAAGGAAAAAAGAGAGCCATTTCGTGCCACCAGGAAGTGCCACTGCAGGCCCGTTTGGGCAGCACGGTCACGGTGCGGTTTGCTGCTGTTTAACGAGATATGGCGACTTAACTGGAAAAAACCATCACGGAGCCAGCCAAAACCAAAAGAGCAGCAGCCCCGTGGAGATGCCGGGGATTGAACCCGGGACCTCATACATGCAAAGCATGCGCTCTACCGCTGAGCTACATCCCCCTGCCCGTCCCACATTTCCTGCCCGCCGCCCAGGTCCGTCTGTCCGTCCGTCCTGCCCGTCCCGCGCTCCCGCGGTGCGGGAGGGGCGGGCAGAGGGATGCGGGCACCGGGGCGGGCCGTGCGCGCTGCAGCGGGCACACCCGCCTGTTGTCCTCGCCCAACCCTGAGAAATGCGGGAACACGCTCGTTCGCGCCCGCAAAAATGAATCTCCTGGTTTTTTCCCCCGCGTTGGAAATTTGAAAAGCCCGTGCGGTAAGAATAAAAAGAGAATAAAAGGCTTGCACAACCTCCCCGTCGGGGAATCGAACCCCGGTCTCCCGCGTGACAGGCGGGGATACTCACCACTATACTAACGAGGACGGCCTAGAAGCGTTTCCCCGCGGGCCCGGCCATGCCCGGGGGGCTCACCCTGGACCGGCCCCATTGCGGCCGCCCCTCGGGAGGTGCTTCCTGCGCAAAACCCCCGCACGCCCGACCGGCCGCGGCGACCCCGGCACAGCCGCGCTCTGCCCGCGGGGACCGCAGCGCCGTCCGGCAGCGAAAGCACCCGCCACCGCCCGCGGGGGGAAAAGAAAAAGGGTCTGCCGAAACCCGGGATCGAACCAGGGACCTTTAGATCTTCAGTCTAACGCTCTCCCAACTGAGCTATTTCGGCGTGCCGCAGCGCCCTCGCTGGCCGCCGATACCACCGCGCACCGTTCCTGTGCCACGCGTGTCCCGCTGCGCGCTCCCTGCGCCGCCCGCGGGCTCACACACACCCCGGTTACTGGTTCCCACTGCCGGCACCGCAGGCAGCCCCGGCGCCGGGATGCTCTCCTGGCAGCCCCTGCCTTGGCGACCTCGCTGTCCCCACGGACGCGCCACGGGCAAAACGCTGCGCGGGGCCGCCCGCAAAAAAGCGGCGCACGGGGGTAAAAGAGAGCAGCGCCTCCCCGTCGGGGAATCGAACCCCGGTCTCCCGCGTGACAGGCGGGGATACTCACCACTATACTAACGAGGATAAGCACACAGAAAAACTCTCTCGCCCGGCCCTTTAAGGGTGCGGTCCGGCCCGGGCGGAGCTGCTGCCGCTCCCGTGGGTGCTGCCCGCGCCGGAGCCCCGCGTGGGGCTGTGCGGGGCGGGGGGAGCGAGGGGTGTGCGTGGGACAAGTACAGGACAGCCCCGGTGGAGTCAGCGGGCCCAGCGTGCGTGTGGCGGTGTCTATTTATGGGCTGCACCGAAAGCTGCCCCCAGCACGGGGATGTAGCTCAGTGGTAGAGCGCGCGCTTCGCATGTGTGAGGTCCCGGGTTCAATCCCCGGCATCTCCACTTTTTCTTTTTTCTCCTCCTTGCCCTGTAAAATTTGCCTGTGGGTTTTATGCTTCCTCTTGCCTCGTTTTCTAAATTAGGAGCCAAATAGGTACCGTAATCGCCTCTTTTTTTGGCCTTAATCACTGAGCAGTCTGCAGGCTTCTGCTGCAATTCTTGTTTGAGAAAGGTGCCCTGCCAAGAACCCCCCAGCGTCCTCCTGCCCCAGGTTATCACAAACACTGCAGTGCTGCAGCGTTTGACTTACACACACTGGAAGGGGCTGGTTCCCTTCTTGCTCAAGAACAAAAGTTGCTGTTTTATCAGCCTTGGATATTTTTAATGCTTACTTGTGTCCTGGCCCCTCCTCTGAAGCGCGTGGGAGCTGTGGGAACAACGGACATACATCCCACTCCTGTGGTTGGGCTGCATCAGCTTCCTGCAGGACGTGGGGCACAGGAGCATCCTTGCCCACAACCTCCCCTACTGCAGGGTCATAATCAGCAGCCACTCAGCACACCGTGAGCACCGGGTTTACCAAGAGCTAAAAACATCAGGCGAAAGGGAAGATAAAAAAACTCAAACTCCACACTTTCCTCTGGCACTACCAAAATTTCTTGTTGCAAAACGAGCAGATGGTTAAAGTCTGCCCTGCTTCCTAAAACCTGCTGCATTCCCCAAAGTGCTCCATGTGGCAAAGGCCCCAGGAGATCTGAGTGCTTGCAGCACCAAGCCAAGAACGAGGAGAGATTTGAACAAAAATTTCTGAAAGCGAGATTAGTGGATATCCTGAAGTGATGGCAAACTCAAGAAGCAGGAAAAGAACTATTAGGACTGCACTGGAGTGGATTTCTCCATAGCAGCCCCCTTGCTGCTGTTCTTGGCTAGTGACTCACAGTGCTGACACGCACCGGTGTTCGTGTTTGGGAAAGGGTCAGCCCGCTGCCAGGTCCCCAAAGAAATGACTTCTCCCATCCAAACCAAGAACTTTACATATTTATTATAGTTCATATGACTAATATAGTCCAAAGAGAAACTTCAGATTATAAAAAAAACCCCAAACCTATAAAATACAATGGATAAAATTATCCAAACATTAATATTACAAAATACCAGCCAGACAGCTGGAAGGACTTCTGGGAACATGGAGGGCTTCCCAGAAAAACAGAGCAACACCTGGTTCTCTGGTGTTGCTACAGTTGGTGAGTCCACCTGTGTCAGACTTCCAGGGAAACTCTTGGAAGCCTTAAAACCTCTTGGAGGAAAGAAGCCCATCAGGAACAGTCACACTGGCGGCCACTTCTGGGCGAGGTCAGCGTGCATGGCTTCAGGGATCCACTGACAGTAGGCTGAGAGCAAATCTGGAATGGAAGTGAAGTGGTCAGATGGCTCTGGGAGTCAGGGATGGGGTGGTTTGGCTGGAAAAATAAAGTTCTGTGGGATCACCCCACTGGGAGCAAGAACCAGCCTCCCACCCCTGGGATGGTGCTGGAGCTTGGACACCTGCATGCAGATGTAACAGCACCCAGCGGGGAACAATAACTGTGAAAGTCATCACTGCATCCCTTTGCTGCTGCTTCTACAAAGAACTCTCATGACTGGGTACATAATATTGAACAAAAGCCATTTTACATGGAAAAAAATTTTCCTAGATCCATGGACAGTACTACCACAGTCTGATTTTTCAAAAGACCAAACCGAACATTTTACCTATGGTTACTACAACAGGAAAAAAGATCTTATTATACAAATAAATGTTGCTTTCTCAAGTGCCTTCTCCTGTTCTTCACAAGAACCAGACACAGGGCTGTATGTTTCTGGTATGAAAATAGGAAATATTTGAAGCTTAGCAAGTGAAATAGTCCATTTTTTAAATTATAATTCAACAGTGCTCGAGGTACTCCACTGATATGACTGATAATTAAGCAAGAACACTTACATTTAGGGTTTTTCTTCCATGCAGCCAGTAAAGCATCACGATTATCACAATTTTCTGCAACCAGAGCCTGCAGGAGAGATTCTGTCCTGGGCTGAAGTCTGAATCAATAACATGGTGCAATAAAACAATGTTCATTAGTGCAGTTTAGCTCAACCTTCTGAATTCATACTCTCAATATCTTTAAAAGGCTAAATATAGATGTATAAACACATGACCTCTGCATATAGAGACCGGCTCAAGAAGTTCACTATAAGTACTTTTTTCCCCAGCCACAATTTTTTTAGCTGGAAGTAGCAGCAGGTTGTTCTTGTGTCTGCTGTGCAGCTGCAGAGCAAAAGGTAAAGCAGGAAGGTCTCCTGCTGAGCTCTGGATTGACTAAAACAGGAAAACGTGGTCAATGTAGGACCCTCAGATAACATCAGTCACTTTTAAAAAGCCTTACAAAATCCTTCCATCTATCAACTCCACGAGAAGTCACAGAAGACTCAGAGAAAGTTTATTTTGGTGAGAGGAGGAGGAGGGGAGAGAAAGGGAGTGACAGCTGAGAGCCGTTTGGAGGGTCACAGGTCTAAAAATGTAATCAAACCCAGGGTGCTGGAATCATGTTTTGGAAAAGAAATGAAGGCAGAAGAATTGGCCAAACTGCAAAGCAAGGAAAGCAGCTGTGCAACCTGGCCATTCCTTAAAGGTGTGCAGAGCTCAGTGCCCAGCAGGCTGTGTGTCCTGCTACACTGCCCTCCAAGTCACCCAACTCTCCTCAGATACAATTTTTCTTGGGAAGAAAACTCATTTTCCTTGCCCTACAGCTACAGCCAAGATCACTATCTACAACACCCTTTCCCAGAATTGAATTTTTTTAATTTAAAGAGGAAGTGAAAAGTGTTCGGTGGAGACAACAATCTGAAGTTTGTTTTTAACAACTTACTTGGACCATGTCTTCAGCATTATGAGGGGACTGGACAGCAGGCACTGGCTGTAAGAACTCAACTTTTTTATGACCTGGAAGATTTTTTAGAAGAAGGTAAATTAATTTTTCTCTGGAGACAACCATCTATCACCTTGCACTACTATAAATTTCCATCTCATATTCTCTATTACCATCTCTCTCCTATTTATGTCTCCATACCAGTCTTTCCCCGACTGGCTTGTTAGACACCTCTTGTGTCTCACAATGGCCAAAGACATGAGCTACAACATTTTTTCCTTTGCAAAAATGATACTTGAATTTAGGGGTTTCTTTCACTCAAATACTGCTTTTGATGCTTTTTAAAAAATTTTAAAGGTATCTTCCCCAACACACCAACCACGGCAAACTCCTCCATCCACCAGCAAGTTATGAGCAATGGCACACACAAAGAAAGAAAGAAAGCACAAAATAAAATTCTCCTCCAAAAATGGGGCTAAAACCTTATTGACAACATCAAGGACGTGATGCAGCTGGAACACACTCACCTTTCCTTCAAGTAGGAACCTGGCAAAGTATTTGTAGCGATCGATACCTTCGGGGTAATCAACTTCCACAGCAGGGAGCTGCCAGCTGACACGATCTGGAAACAGACTGTGTTGAAGAGGACATTTCCATGGAGGTGTGACAACACAGGTGCTAAGAGAAGCGGGGAGGACACTGCCACCACCCAGCCTTCACAGGGGGAGCAATGGGCTCCACAAAATGCCCATTTCAATGGGAAGATGCCAACATTTAAATGTTATGAACCCCATGGAGCTACTCAAAGCACTGTTAAGCTCTTTGAACAGCCCAAGGTTTTGTGGTGTGTTGACAGCCTCGTTAAACCAGCATTACAATAACTACAGAGCAGCTCTCAGACAAAGCCACTGAGAGACACTTCGAGGCACTCACAAAAGACACTCGGTCTGTGACATCGAACTCGGCCTCTTCCGGGGCAGTAGGAGGGAGGAGGGTTTTCCAGAGGCTTCCCAAAGTGGCAGTATGGTGGCAACAGGGCAGGAATCCACTCGGGTTCAACTGCAGACACACCTTAGGAGGGAAAGCACACACTGAATGCAGGTTTGCTGCCAAGGGCCACCGCTCACCAGCAGCCCCACAAGTGCCGTGCGTGGTCGGGATCTCATCTCCACAGGTTTCTTTGTGTCTCATTTTTCAAGGCAACTTTTTTATGTTGTAAAAGAGCTGTGCAGAGACCAGCAGTGGGCAGCTATGCACCAGCTGGCAGGGCTGGTGCACAGCAGCTATTTCAGAAGCCGAGCTTTGCTCTAGACAATTCTACTGGACAAAGAAAAAACAGGCCAATTTATCTCCTGATCCAAATCCCAGGAGTCACAACCACTCTGTAAGGACAGCACTCAGCAGGGAAACACTCTGCCAAGGAATTTCTGAGTTCCTCACCAGACCTGCAGCACAAGCTGGCCCACAGCAGCCTCACCTTTCATGTAGAGCTTTGTTGTCTCAACAATTTCTTGATACACCACAAACTCTGGGAGTTCTCTGAAGAGGACTGAGCTTGGGTGGATGAACACCGGGTCCTCCAGGAGAGCAGTCTGTAAGGAAGCACAGAAATTGAAGCAGAGTAAGACGAGTTACTGGCAATCTGATTTCTTGGTTGCATCTAATTTCAGACTCAGATGTACATTTATATGGTTTAAGTAATGGAGGTTTTTTAATAACCCCATCATTTTATGCTTCACCTTCTCTGGAGACATCAAGCAACATGGACTAATGCAACTTTTCTTAGCTCTTTTAAAGCAATTCCTAGGTGAGGACTGGGAAATTGCAACACTACAAACTTTAATTCTAGGGAGAGAAGTTGCAGAAAGTCAGCACAGGCAGCCCCAGTGCTGCACCCAGACAGAAATTTTGCACAGGAGCATCTTTCTGCCACACAGGGGAGGAGGAATTCAGTCCAATCCAGCTGTTTACCTTGTAGGCATTTTTCCACTTGTCATCCAGAAGCTCTTCTGCCTGAATCCTTCGGGCAACATGATCCCCCAGCCCTGCCAGCACAATCTGCCTCAAGTACGTTGCTTGAGCTTCTGTTGGGGGCTTCATCTTTGGATCAACATAGAGCCCAGAATCTGTGCAGACCAAGTTTACTGTGGGGAGAAAGAGGTGAAATAAGAATCAACAGGGGGAAAAAAAATCAGTCCAGTTGATGTGCCATCCCCCCAAAAGAGAATAAACACAGCAATTCTCTCAAAACCCACCTACCTGCTGTTGTCAGCTGCCCTCTCAAGCGCCTGATCTCCAGCATGGCTTTGTATCGGAGCCCGTTTTCTTCACAGAACTTACGGGTGCACCCAGCGTACTCACAGGCCCCCACGGCCCCTGGGAGGGAACACACAGGGCAGAAAACAGCTTCGCTGCTCAGTTCTCCTCATTAAACCAACGGTGGGACAGCTCTGACACAGTTAACAAACGCATTTTGCTGTTGCCACGTGGCATCAGCCTGGTACGCTGGCAGGCTGCCCAGTCTAGAAAATACACTGCTGAACTCAGCCCTGCGGCACGAGGATGCCCTTGGCTGTACAAAGCTGAGGGCTCCCAAGGTGATGGAGGAGAACAGGATGAGGTTAATGGTGAAGGGAAATCAGGGTCTGCAGTACCTAACATCACCATGAGGTCTCCCAGCTTCTGCATCGGCCCCTGCCCAGCCCAGATCTTTTGCATCTGTAAAAACCTTGCTCTCTTCCCCTTCAGCTGGGCTGTCTCCTCCTCACTTACTGCTGGCCTGAAAGAAGCAGAACAGCATCCATGAGTGCCTAAGTGCAGAGGGGCCCCAACGTGAGAGGCATCAGCTGAGAGGGGTGATGCTTCCTGTAAGGAGGAGGTTAAGCTCACCCACTGACCTGTCAAAACCCACCCACTGACCTGTCAAACTCTTCAAAAAGCTCCCGGACAGTCATGGCAGACACGATGGTGATGGCGTAGGGCAGGCAGTCGTGCTGCCTGCTCAGTGCCAACATCTTGGCGTAGCGGGGGGCTACAGGAAAAGTGGCCATTATTCTGCCCAGATGAGTAATGGGGCAGCTCAACTTTGCTGCCAGCTGCTGCTTCAGCCTGAGGAAGGAAGAGAAAACTCATGTAAGGAAGTAACATCTGATTAGAACAAGTCTGTGTTCCTGGTTTTGGCAGCCCAATTAAACTGATGTGTTTTCCTCGGGTTTTGTTATGTTATGGCTGTGGGAAAGACTCTTTTCTCTCATGCAGCTCCCACCTGCCCTGCATGCCACACTCCCAGCACAGTCTTTTCATGCCCAAACATCACTGGGACCAGTAAAACAAACAGGTGATTCAGAGACTGAAATGGTGCCAGTTTCTGTACCAAAGCCCACCCGTGGATGTGAGGGCTGAGATGGAAAGGAGGTGGGAGGACAGCAGTGCCCACAGGCTGGAAGAGGAGGAAATTTGTGGGGGACCACAGACTTTACCTTCCTGTCATAGGGGGTTCCTTCAAGGCACCCAGGGCTATCAGCAACTCCTCAGCTGCTGCAAGTGCTTCCGTGGGAGGTGGTGTTGGGAATGGGAAGTTGATTACCTATGGACACCACGAGAAAAAGCCTCTCAGTAAATCACTGACCCAGCTCCTACTGAAAAAGAGTCTGAACATGGTAAGAAGCTCCGGGAGAGA
Source organism: Sclerurus mexicanus (assembly GCA_013396755.1). Classification (NCBI taxonomy): domain Eukaryota; kingdom Metazoa; phylum Chordata; class Aves; order Passeriformes; family Furnariidae; genus Sclerurus; species Sclerurus mexicanus. Next base: position 381,469 of record VWZF01006663.1, on the reverse strand, counting down.
GGGAAATTCTCCCCTCTGGTTACATGTGCCAAAGAAAAACATTTAGGATGTTTGCCAGGAGTGAGAGGAAAGGACACATAATGGGAGGAAATGCTTAGAACAAGAACATTAGGAAACGGGAATACCAGAGTCACCCTTTGCTGCCACTGAGTGCAGGCACCGCCTAGGGCAGGCTGCTTTGAGGTCTGAATTTAAGTACTCTGCTCTCTGAAAGAAGTACTCTCCAGTACCTCCAAAACACAAACCCCTGTTTGGACAGGGGTTTTTTTCACCTCTAAGAATACAAGAAATCACTTACTACCTGAACAAACATGCCTGTTAAGGCCTGGTGGAATTCAGAGCAGCTTCTGCAATTTGCAGACGGAAAATCAAGTCTCAGGATCATAATTTCTAACCCAAGGCACAGACTCAAGCAATGATGATAAAAGACATTTCTCTTTGTTTCTGGCTCCTAGGGGCAGCCGCTTTAATGAGTGCTGTAGTACAAAGCCACTTTCACCTCACCTTTTCTATATTTAATGCCTTCATTTGCAGAATCAAGTCTTCCACCGGTCGGTTTGTTATTTCTGGAGCAGAAAATTTCTCAAAGTCCGTGAAGACTGCAGAAGAGTATAACCTAGTGGACCAGAAGTGCTGCTTAGAGTCTTAAAAGAAATCTTAACTCCAAAGACACACATCAAGAATTGGCAAAGGATGTAAAAAAAGGCTGCCTGTGGGTATTATTTCCATAACCATGTCATTATTTATGATGCACAGGCCTTCCTCACAAGTTAGCTCGCTTGGAGTTAAACCCATCTGGCCATGGTTAAATCTAATCTGGCCATGAAAATAAGGGTTTTCAGCAAGAGAAAGGCCCCTGAGAAGCCAAACCAGCACGACCAGTGACAGTTCACGCTTGGCTTCACCTCTCCTTTCAATGAAGGGCAGACAGCCCCAAAAGAGATCCCCGTGACAGGGGCAGCAGGGCCGGGGAAGCTGGCAAATTCCTGCTGATGCTCCAAGGGCTCTCTGTGCCTCCCAGCCCTCTCCCCAGCAGGCAGCTGACCTGTAGCAGTGCCCTGGCTCCGTGCGGCCAGCCCGGCCCGCCCGCTGGTTTGCCGACGCCTGGGATATCCAGGTGACCCTGAACGACGAAACGCCCGTGATTTTGTCGTAGAAACGTTTCTTGACCTTCCCGCAGTCCACCACGTATTTGATGCCTGGGATGGTAAGGGATGTTTCAGCCACGTTGGTGGCCACAACACAGAGCCTGGTGCCAGGAGGAGGAGCCCTGAATACCTACAAGAGACAGATGGGCATGGGAGGTGCGGCGCCAGCAGCAGCAAAGGACAGGCAGTCGACTTGGATGGGCTGCAAAGGGATGACAGTGCATATGGCACTGCAGGGGAAATCCAGGAGTCAGAGCCAAGACTTAACGCCTTGTCTCCAGCTCGGGAGCTCTCTGTCCAGCTCAGTGAATCCTCAGAAACACCCACAGAGACTCCAGGTGCAGCACACACCAGTGTTGAGCTGTGTTCAGACACACTCTTGTCAATGCCAAAGCCAAGAAGGAACACAAGAATCTGTACAAGCTGCCTTTTGGCAGCAGGATCTCTTGTCTGGAGCCAGGACTGATTTTAACATGCTGCAGGACTGTCACTTATCATAACTCCCAACCTGCTGAACTGGCACATTATGAATCCCAGTCCCATCCCAACCTGCCCACTGGGCCAATCAAGTCTGCTCCTTGATGGTCCCAGATGGGAATTTTAACTCCCGTATGACCGGAGACAATGATCACACATATTTATAAGGCTCGCCACCCACTGAGACAATAAATCCTTTACCTTTGCCTGTTTCTCTGGTGCCAGCAAGGAATAGAGTGGGAGCACATACAGTGGGAGGGATGAATCGGATTTCTCATCTGTGAAGAAACAAACCAACATTTCAGTACACAGTAAGTCAACTTCCAGGCTTAGTCCCAACATCATCTCCACAAACACCACTTCATTAAAACCAGTAAAGTAATTGGTACAAAGCTGAAGCTGGAAACCCTTATCAGCTTTTCCATGACACAGGTCTGCTGTGGTATCACATCAGTTCAGCAAAGGACGACTAAGTTATGTCACCCATTTCACGGGTGGCAGAAGATAAGGATTTTTGATTTCATATGTGCCAAACCTTCTTCTGAGTCTCCATCTCCTAAATCCAGGTCAATATCAGACCCTGCAGCATCATCATCAGTGTCTGCATCTCTGTCTTCATCTCCTTCATCCACTGGTACCACAGAGTAGTTGTTCAGATCAATTTTAGGGAGTGCCTGAGAAAGACAGGAAAGACAGCACAGAGCATTGAGGGGGGCACAGACAGCACTTTGCATTGCTTTGAAAGCAACGCTGAGCACTCAGTGCAAACATCTGCTGACCTGCAGGTGATAGAGGGATTGTGAGATTGTCATTGGTATTTTACGATTCAGCATTTGGTAACTGTGACAGTCAGGGAGGGGTAATCAAGTATTTTATACAGTATTTTGTGCCAAGCCAAGCTTCTTCACTTGGAGGGCAGCGGGAAAGGATAAAATTTCTCCACTTCAGGCCCATTCAGCTACCAGGATACAAAGTCAGTGGACAGTACATCTGCAGCACCAAGATCTCCCACTAGCAAAGCACATTCAGGATGTGGGCAGAAGCCAAACTCTATCCTTAGTAACAGATGCATCAGTCCCAATTTTGGGTAACAAACAGCGAGATGAGGAGCAGCCCTGGAGCCAGCAAGTCTGGAACTCCTTCCATTAAAGTTTTAGTGGTCAGTACTCAACACAAACCAATCTCCTATCCATAACAGCCCCCTTTTTAGCTCTCTGTTGCTCCCAATGCAGCACCAGCAGTGTGGGCAGTACTGCTGGAACTCCTGAGGGGACACCTGTAGGCCACTGTTTGCAGGGAGGGACCTGCTCCTTCCTGTCTCTTGGAGGAATTTTCCCCAACACACATTACCATAACTTTCCTCCGCTTCCTCGATTTCTTAAATTTTCTCATTTCTTCCACCGAGTCTTCTTTGTCATCCTCTCCTCCTGCAAAAAGAGCCAGTGGAACAACTGTGAGCTGACCATGATTTCCTCCTGGAAAAGGCAGTGGGAGGAGACTGGTCCCACTGCCACCTTTTTTGGGATGCGAAGTGTCACAGTGTGAAAGAAGCAAACAGTCACACTGAAGGCAGAAGGGACAGGGATGACACACAAGTTTAAGGTTATAATTCCATTTAGGAACTATACAGAGGATCAACAGCAGTGCACACAGAAACTGTACATCTTGAAGTTTAGGAGGCAATTAGCTGAGCTATGGAAGAATTTTTTTGGAAATTATCTGAAAATAACATTCACAAGCAAGCAGTAGCATTTCTACTTTAATTCCCAACAGAGTAAGTGCAGAAATGCAATGGATCCTGGGGAACTGGAAGATATCATATACATAAACCTTTTCCCAAACTCAAACCAGCACCAACTTAACAATCACTCATGAAAATCATCCACAATGAACCCTTTCCCCAGTCCTTGTTTTTTGTGGTTTTAAAATAAAATCTCGTATTTTTAGGTGCAAAGCAAGCTCACTGCTCAGTGGGATAAATTCAAAGTTTAACAGTTTCTATAGCATTACCTGCAGTGTTGTTTTTTTGGTAGGGGAAGGCTTTCCTTAACCTTCTACAGAGAGAGTGAACTTCTGCCTGGCCTGTTAAAAACACCAAAATTCCACCTGCAAAAGAACAAAACACTGAACCTCAGCACAAGCATTTCACCTTGGAAAGCTTCAGATCTCGTTTGTGATAAAGGACAGGTCCAATATCGTGTGAAATAACAAGGAGGAACAGGGTGGTGTTTGACCATATCTGTCTCCTACCACTCTCTCAAGAAGTTAATTTAACTATGATTTAATTGAAGGGGTTTTTTCACAAGAAAAAGCAAAGCAAGTAAAAGCACACAATACCTCACTGAAGTCCCACGTTCGGCTTACAAAAAACCTCACCCCAAAACAAAACAAAAAACCCCAAACACCTTCTCCTCCCCTCAAAAAAACCAACTCAAAAAACTGTAGACATGTGAAGTGCAAAGAATTTAAGAGGCTTTCAGCAGTGGCCTTACCTGAGGGCAACATTCGATGGATTTTACAGACCTTTCGGAAACATTCCCCACTGTAATCATCCAGGGGAGTTTTCTTGTTAAAATGAACAGTTACAGGGAATTGCCTTGCATCTACCTGGAGAGGAAATACAAAGAAAGGGTTTGTCACAGCTCCAGCATAATCATTACAGTGGTCATGGGACAACTAGAAAAGCTCATCCTGTATTTCTGTTCAGGTCTTGGTTTTGCTAAGCTACAGAACACCAGACCCACAGAAATTATTGGTGTTGTCTACCCTGAACACCATAAAAACAAAAAAGCAAAGCTTTTTTCCCCTTCAGTTCATCAGCTCAGCTTGAGGCTTTCTAGTTCTCCTGAACTTACAGGGTTTCAAGATAATAAGATTCTGCCAGGGCGGTTTTCTGATAAAAGTGGAAAGAAAAACACCCAGTCCTGAAAGAAACAATAGACTAAACAAAATAACTATTTTTAAATTGGTATCTGAAAGATTTCAGCACCAACTGGAAAGATAAGAGTGCCCCTATTTTGTAACGAGGCAGAGCCCAGGGAGGAGAATAATACCTGAATGACGGGAGGTTTAACAGCAAACAGCCTGTTGTTGTCAGTGAAATCCTCCACACGAAGGGTGGCCGACATGATGATCAGCTTCAGGGGCAGCCCTTTCTGCAGGGACACAAACCTGTCACTCTGTGCCCCAAACACCTCCTCCCACCTGCCCTGCTGTTGGCAGTTTATGCCAGTGCGACAAGAAGCGTCGTGCTTTCTACCAGGCTGCTGGTATTCGGTTATCTACACGTGTGTCATAGCACTGTGAATCTCAAATGAATGGGATGTTGCCTGAAAAGTCATCTGTTGGTACTGACACAAACTATTTTCCCCTTTTTGTAGGCTCTGCATTCCTTATATCATAGAGAAAGACAAACACATTACCTATTATTTCATCATTTTTGTCAGATTTCCACAAACTTTCACATCACAGAGAGTCCCCCCTCACACAGAGCCTCTTCTTGTCCACCATGCCCTCCCCACACCTGTGTCTAATACAGGGACACTGCTCCTCTCACCTTCTGACGGAGGGGCACGATGCGGGACAAGAGGCCAATCAAGATATCCGTGTACATACTCCTCTCATGGGCTTCGTCAATGATAATGACTTTGTACTTGGAAAGCAGAAAGTCCTGGGAAGAGAGATCAATTCCACCACAGGAAGCCTCAGCCAAGGATACATCTTTCAGTCAGAACACCCTGGAGCTACACAAGGAGACTCCACATCCTCACAGCTGCATCTCAGACACCTGAGCACAGTTCAGTGTGTTCACTCTACACAAAGCAGCCTAGTTCCCAAGAGTCTCTTCCTTGCTCTCATTTTACACAGCAAGATAACATAGTATTTAGGGACTTGGGCAGGAATACCAAGGGTTGAGATGAAATAAAACTCTGGTGCTGAAAGGAATTTTGATTTGAAAGTTTGGTGGCATTTCCATGCAAAGCAACTGGCCTCTCTTCCTAGGTACACAAAACACTTCCCTTTTAGTAACACTGAGGACAGAGAGCAACTTACCCTCTGAATCTCCTTCAGCAGCACACCATCTGTCATGAACTTGATCTGCGTTTCATCTGTAACGTTCCCCTCGTATCGGATTTGGTATGAAACCACACTGTGAGGAAACAGCAGGGCACCCACAGGAAAAAGCACAGAGAGAGTCAGCAAGTCCATCCGTGACACACAGAGAACCCCTCAGTGTCATCTTCCAGCAAGGTCTCAGCATTTCCTCTGCTCACCTGTGTGACAGGTTCATTTCCTTAGCCACTCGCTGGGACATGGACACTGCAGCCACACGCCGAGGCTCCGTGATCCCAATGGCCCCGTCGGAACTAACAGGATGAAGGAAAGAAAAGGATGAGTTGTTTTTATCAAAGAGGGAAGCACCTAGAAAGATGACAACAGGATTTCTGCACAGTGGCTTTGGAGAAAATAGCTCCACTGACACAGTGCCACTTTTAGTTAGAGTTAGAAGAAAAAGATGGAAAGGAAGCTCTGGGTTTCCCAAATACATTACAGTGTATTGAGCTGAAGATCCATTATTACAGGAATTTTTCCCCACGATTTGTCCCTGCAATTCCAGCTCACCAAACACCAGTTCCCTGGGGCATCCCTCTGGCACTGGGGTCCATTTCAGAACCCAGGCTGGGGCAGCAGCACAGCAGCTGGATGCACCTTGCTGCAGCTCACAAGACGCATCTTATGAGGTGTCCAAAAGATTACTTGTGCAGAGACACTCCTGCACGTCAGTCACATTCCCTCAGACTTCCTAAAAGCCCATTCACTGGCCATTAATACTGCACAGGAAAGACCAGATTCAGTTCAGCCACAGCAGAAGTGACTGAGCTCAGCTTGAATTTTCCTAATTGCATTTGCTGGATAATAAAGGAGATTCCTACCTGGCATAACCAGCTTCGTAGAGAAACTGAGGCACTTGTGTGGTTTTACCACTTCCCGTCTCTCCACATATGATCACAATGGGATTCTCATTAATGGCTTCCATGATGACTTGCTCTTCAGCAAGGATTGGGAGCTTTAGTCTTGCTTCCTAAACAATATAAAACACATATTTGAGTTGCATTGTTTCTCACTCCCTTTTTGTTTTCCTCGGGATTGAAAACTGTTACCTTCCTCAGGCCATAAGCTGACAAAAAGGAATTCTGCAAGCTTTGTGGCTCAGAAAGTTCTAAACCAGCTAATATAACACCAGCATGTCTGAGAAGCAGTCATCAGAACAGCTTCCCAGAAAGCAGCTGGCAAGCCCTGCACTTTTAATTTGTGAAACTTCAGAGCCCTTCGAGTTTCTTAATTTAGCACTTCACGGGAAAACTCATTTCACAACTGTCCTGTCTGTTCAGACACATGCAGAGCTTTTCCCATTTCTACACAACACTCTGCCTACAACAAACAGGATAAAACCATCCAGCACAAGATGCAGCACAATGGGGAGCTAAAAGAGACTTCACAAGATTTTCCAGTGAAGGATAATCAAGGACTGCTAATAGATTCTATATGTAAAAGCAGAGACAAATGTTTATAGCCTAAAACAAACAGAGTTTTCCTTCTGCTAAACCAGACAGGCTTAAAGCTCAGACCTGTACCTGAACAACTTGCCAGTGCACTCTGCTGCCAGGCTGGAGTAGCAAGAGACACAAGATAATGGTACAGTGTCCGCAGGGACCCAATCTGATGGAAAATACCACCATTTCCAACCCCTTTGACGAGCACTGTACGGTTCACAGAGCCTCACCTGAATCTCAGGAGACCTGTCCACTGGGATGAACACTGCAGGCTTGCAGGGTGGTTTGGTGGAGGCTGTCTGGGGAACTGGAGCACTGGGACCAGCTGGAGGCTGGTTAACCACTGCCTTCTTCACCCCTGCCTCTGGTTTTTCAGCAGCACTCACGACCCCACTGGCTGAGGAGTTCTCAGTTTCTTGTTTCTGATCTTCCTCCTCCTCAGAGCTACTGGGCTCTTCCTCAGGCTCTGATTCTGAACCTGAGCTGTGCCTTCTCTTGTTGGCACCACCGATGCTCCTGATCTTTTCAGGTGCATCAGTCCTGGGCTCCTGTATCACCCTAGAACAAAACAGCTACATGTGAACTATGTTTTGGTCAATATTCCTCCAGCATCTCAAGCCAGACACAACTTCCACACAAACAAGCATCTGCATTCCTGGAAGTTTTCACAATTCTGCCAGGTAAAGCCTCAGCTGACCTGATTGCTGGATTCATACCTAAGAACGTTCTATCCTGCTATTTTTTAATTTCTTCAGAAGGCATCTTTGTAGTTTAATTTATTTCAACTTCTGCCAAAATGCAGCTCTTGAAAAAAGTATTTTTTGATAAACCTAGCAACTATGGACCACATCAGCAGATGTCTTCCAATACAAGAAAAAGATGCTTAAGTAAATGTTTAACTAAGTTTAACCAATTTTGTAGTTTAGCATAATTTTTAAGAGTCTGCAGATTTAACTGTCCCCGCCTCATCCTTTATGAACGGAAAAACCAAGTTCTTTTAACAAACATCCTCTCACACAAGAAAACACCTACGGTATTACCAGACAAAACCAGAAAATTATTTCATTCCATCCAATCCAAAGAACACGGTTGCAGCAAGAAATAAAAAAATAAATCAAGAAGCTCAGAATGTTGCCATTCAAATGCAGCAATCAACCACAGTGGTTCTTCCCAAAAAAAACCCCTTTACCTTTTAGCCTGATACATGCGCTCCCCAACACCCAGTTTGGAAGTAGTGTACAGGAGTTTCATTTCTGCCTCAGAAGCCTGGACCTCATTCAGCTTGTTCAGCCACTCAGCTCGCTGTGTTGGGGAACCAAAATCAGTGCTTATTGTCAGGAGCAAATAATTTCATTTGAAGATTTTGCACTTGAGCATTACAGGGTGCGCTCTGGCAAATCCTGCTGTGAAGCTGTAAAGACCCTCCTGCTGCTCTGTGGCCAGTCCTCCCTGGAGGAGATTTCAGCTCTACACCAGAGCAAAAACAGACATGGGGACTTGACGTCACTGCAACGAGCAGCTCAGCTGCACCCTTCCAACACAGGGAAGAAAGTGGATTTGAATTAACACACTGGAATGAGGGCTGGGGCAATGGGAGCCTTCCTTCAACTCTCTCACGTGGGACGTGGCCCTAGCAGGAGGTCAGACAGCCACAGTTTTAAATTACCTCCAAAACCAGAGTTCCTTTATCAAAGCCACTATTCAGACACTAAAGAGAATAGGAACTTTGCCTGGAGAAGTTTTACAAAGACAAAGATGCTCTATTTGCATAGGAAAATATACAGAAGTTGGAAATAAGTACCTCAGAAGCAGCAGCAGAGTTAGGGGTGCACCAAGCTTTGCATTCTGCAGCAGGACAAAGCTGCCCATGCAACCCGTCTCTGTCACACCTTGTGCCACTGTCAGAGCACAAGGGAGCCCTCACCAGCTGCTCATCATCACCCACATTTCCCACACACCAATATTAAATCAGCACTTTAAGAGCAGTGATGAACCCTGGAGTTGCCAGCAAGCACCAATGTACCTGTTTTTTCTTCTCCTTCTGCTCCAGAACTTTCTGGAGGTTTTTCTTTTGTTTCTTGCTCAAGGGTTTCTTCTTCTGCTGCACAACACACGTGACTTTTTTCTTCTTTGCTTTTTTTGCTGGCAGGACCAGGGCATTGCTTTCATCGATTCCCTTCAGCGTTGCTTCATCTGAAAGCAAGTGTCTGATTATTCACTGGTGCCAGGTGGATTATTTTGAGCACTCTGCTTAACAGGCTTATCACACACAGCAGGCCAGATTTAGCTGGTTCAAACAAACACAACCTTCATGCCTGGCCAAAAAAAAATCCTGCAAGATCAGCAAGGGCAAAAGACCACAAAACTGGGGATTAAATAACCCTGAGCTTACTGTAGCCCTGAGGGCAATTTTCCATGGCTTATGAAACAACAGTGTGCAATTTTTGCGTTTTTACTCAATTTCCCAGGGTCAGGGGGGCAGCACAGGACACACTGTGCCTTGTCGTGAGCCTGCAGACTCCCGTCTTGCCCAGGCATGAGAGGATTTTAATCCTAGAAGTCTGCATTACTAAATACTGAAAAATAGTGTAATAAACGTGAGGGGTTTTTTTAAAGTAACATTTGAGAGTGTGAATGCTACACATAAAAATAAATGCTTTAATAAATAATGACTAATGAAACTATTGGATGTCCAGAGTCAGAAGGGACCCACGAGGATTATCGAGTCCAAATCCTGAATTCCCTGAATGCAGGAATTCTCCAACAGAGCTGTTAATGCAAAGCCTGCAGGATCCCGGAGTCACAACAACAACGAGGCTGGAAAAGACCTCCGAGATCGTCGTGTCCGACCTCTGACCGAACACCGCCCTCTCAACGAGACCACAGCACCAAGTGCCACATCCAGCCCTTCCTAAAACACCTCCGGGCCCGGGGACTCCACCACCTCCCCGGACAGCCCGCTCCATTCCAGGCGGATCTAAAATAACATCAACGCTTCCAACAGAAGCATAATAAAAACACGGGAAAGACACGGCAACAACCCCGCTCTTAGCAGCCCCAGGACCCTTTCAGCCCGGCGTTCCCGGCAATGAAAACACCGCCCGGGGGCGGCCGGCCCGGCTCCCGCCGCACCTCCCAGCTCCAGCGGCAGCTCCAGCGGCTCTGCGGGCGGCGGCGGCGCGGCGCTCTGGGGCAGCCGAGCCTTCCAGTTGTGCCGGCGGCGCGCACGGCCCATGGTGCTGCGGGCAGGGCCCACGACAGGTCACGACACGCGACAGGGCCCACGACACGGCGCAGCCCCACGTGCGACTCCCGCTGGCACTTCCGGGGGGCGCGGGATCTCGCGAGAAGGGGCGGGGCTGCGCGCGCGCATGCGCCGTGCGGCCGCGCCGAGATTTCCCCCCCACCACTGGTCCAGGTCCCCCCCAACCCATCCCTGGATCCCCATCCCTGGATCCCCAGCCCATCCCGGGATCTCCCACCCCTCACAGCCTCGCCAGGCACTCGCTGCTCAGTGCAAAGTCCCAGTAAACATTTATTCGAAGCTTTTTTTGCCACACAATACCATTAAGTTGAATTTGTGAAGTTTTGTTCTACAAATACTGAACTACGGAGTACATGGGGTGGGGTGGTCCGATAAGGAATAAATAAAGGCATGTTAAAGCTCTGTAAAAAAGAAAAAAAAAAGAGTCTGGTACACTCGTAGCTACTTAACAGTATTATCAGTAGAATCTCGTATGTCTCTAGGATTGTATGCCAGAAGTGAACACACAGCATCTCTTCAGACCAAATCGTTTTTACAGAAACAGTTGTACAAACTTAAACACTGTAATTGTGAAAGCTGATGTACACAACGGTGTGAAACCACGACCATCAGTGCCAACAATGAGCGCTACCACAGCAAATATAACTGCTCATTAAAAGGAAAAGGTCGGTTTTTACATGTGCTGTCGATGGGATTATCCAAAAAGTTTAAAATACATGCGGATACAATAAAACCTTTTATTTTCCAACCCAGACAAAGAGAACTCATGGTCACTTATGCCATTAGCTGCCAAATACGGATCAGTACGTGAGGCAAATCACACTTAAAACACTTCTACACCATCGAAGAGCTAAGGTTGATACTGGTCTATTTTCCACACTGACGATGCAACGACTCTTGGAAAAGCAAACCACAACGTGAAGGACGGGCTATAAATACAGCACTGAACTACACCAGGTTTGTACACAGCACTCTGACACCCAAAACCACTGTGAAAGCGTCACATTCCCTACGACACATCAGTTACCTACAGCCAGAGGAGCTGCTGCGGACACAGCTCCGCAAAGATGGGGGTGCATGGAGAAATACTACAGGAGTTTCAAATATTAGGTCCCAAGGTACACAGGTTTCAACACTCCAGTCCCAACGAACTTCCCATCCTGGACAGCCTGGAGCCCATCCTCAGCGTGTCAGCCGCTTACACGGGGCGATGTTCTTCGCAGGGGAAGGTCCATGAACAGGATCGATTCCAAGGAGCAGCCAGATGGGATATCCCCACACCCGGCTGGCCCCAGGTCACCTGTGCCCCCTCAGCAGCAGGTCAGCGAGGCCAGGGCTGTGGCAGGAGGGCACAGACACCACTCCCTCCTCTCTGCTGTGTTGGATGCCAGCGAAAAGGGGGAGCTGCAAGGCTTGGTCCAGTCCCATCTCTGCCCCCGACCCCGGTGAGTCCATCAACTCCCAGTCTTGGTTTGCCCGTGGGTGACAAGGCGAGAGCTGCCTGTCCCTGGGACGCTCCTACCAATGGCAATACAAAAGCAGTGCAACCACTGGCACGGGTTCTAAAAGACAGCAAAAACCTCCATGGATAAACTAGATGGCCCGGTATGGAAAATACTTGTAAAAGGTTATTTACAAAAGTTGAAAGAGGTTAAATGCAATACAACATTCATGTCCCAAAAGCGCTTTCACTACAGTGCGTGTTTAAAAATACAGAGCATTTTTAAAGTGTACATATATATATATATATATTGAAGATTAGATTGTGCTTTAAAAAATCATTACTTCTGAATTTGACTAATGTGAAAACTGAGTGCTGGGAAAAATACTGATTAAAAATACCCAATTTTATATATACCACTTTTCACATAACATTTTGCTATACATGGGATGCAAGTAAATATAAAAATACTTTTTTTCAAGCAGCAGGGTGATCAAAATCAAAAGTATTAATATAGGAGGGCTGATTTTACAAAACTAAGCTAAATTATTAGAGCAAGACAGGGAGAAACTATAATCCAAATTAACTTTTATATAGTATTTTTAAAGAAATCTTTATCATAGACAACTCTTAATATATAAATGATTCAGTATTTTTAACTTCAACGTTAAATATGGATTACATAAAATACAATCTATGCAAACTGACTCATGCACAAAGTCCTAAGAAGGCGATGGAGCCGCTGACACGAGCGAGGTTTGCAGACTTTGGTCCTCAGGCCTCAAATTTAACAGAACACATCAAGACCTGACAAGCTGTGCTAGTAAATTCCCAATTTCCAGGTTGGTGTTTTAACCTAGTTCTCTGTGCACAACAGTAGGCAAAACTGAGTTTACAGGGAAGACTCTGTAATACTATGGAGAATGAGCTGGAAAAAGGAATACACTGTATTTCACATTTTCAGCTTTATGAAGTGGACTATTTGTTGCCATAGTCCTCATCTGGTCACAGGAAAGATTTTAGCTTGTGAAAACTGGTTATTTTACAACTCTAAATGTATATGTCTCAATAAATGGTGTGCAGGGGGATTAAGAAAATTAAATGGATTCCAACTGTGCCAAGTGCATATGAACTTCAACCGTGTTGAACTCAAGTGATCACCGTTCGGAGTAAAGGCCATTAACATGGATTTAAAAAATAACCCCTCATGTAAATGTCACATACAGACCCAAAGAGGTTAGGCAAGTAACACACATTCTAAGAACATTAAACTTCAGCATAAAGAGAAAAATAAATTCGCCCAACAGTTACATTCAGTTAAGCATCACATCCAGCAAAAGCTCTACCCAACGGAACAAGAGGACAAAGGCCAAGCTGTGCTCAGCTGCCCTGGCCCGTCCTACTGGCACTCACAGGCATGTAGGGGAGAACCTCCTCCTCCTTGTTCCCTTGCTTTGCAGACAGGCCCTATCACAGACCAATTTTTGTTGCGTTTTTTAAAAAGTAATTGTTCAGACCCTACGGAACACTGCGTGCTTCAGCTGTGCTCCACTCCACCTCTCATGGTATCAGTACTGTGCTCATCACTACAGATTAATGCTTCCCCTCCCTCCCCGCATCTCTGTCCTTGAAGGCTGTTGTTCCCACGCTAAATCACATTATGGACTTCCTTCCCTGAGGTTACCTTTGTTTCACTGCATTTCAGCAAACCGTTCACAGCCAGTGATATTCTACCAAGTCAGTCAATTCTAAGTTACAAACACAGAAATCCTGCAAAACAAAATTGCTTCAAAGCTCCACTGCTTTGAAATAGAACCGTTTCCTACACCCTCCTCATAAGGTGACTCACTTTCCCCAAAACCTAATGAGGACACAGACTTCAAGCAAAAAGCTCCTATAAAACTATTACAATTTTAGAAAAAAATCCAGATCTTCCTGAAGATAATTTATTGCCGCTTATTGGTCCTGAGAAAGCTTTAAGCAACAATACATTTGCACGTGTTTTAACTGCTGCCTTTTCTGAGAAAGTACGTGGGTCCTGAGATTAAAAATCATGTTTTAGTCTACGCATTTATGCTTGGAATATGCTTCACTGTGCAGATCAAATATGAATTACAATTTGTCACGCTATGCCTCTTCCCTCTGTGCCAATTCATTAAACCAGATTTCTTTTCAGACACCAAATTAAAGGTCTTGAGATGGAATGCAATGAAAAAATGCCACACGTGCGTTTCTCAATTCCTCCCATTGGACTGGCATTTAAGGACTTCAAATCTTCCTTCTCCTTCATTCGCCACTTCCTATTAAAAGCTATGGTGTGAATTTTTTGGCCTGGATACCAGAAAATTCCTCATCTGATACTCTATGAAAGGCAACTTCAAGGCAATGAAATAAGCCAACAAAAACACAAAAAACATTCACAACTTTGAAAAAAAAAATGTGGACCCACAGCAGATACTTCTCAACAGAAGTGCTTGGTAGCTTGAGTTTTTTTTTTTCTTTTTAAGTTTTAAAGTGTCAAATTTGCATATGTTTAGCTCAATTTCAATATTTGAAAGACTACTCAATTTGCTTTTATAAAAACTTTACAAAAGATGTTTTTAAATGCTTGTAAAAGTAAGTGTTTATCTACTGAGAAAATTCTAGTACTGGATAAAACTCTGAATATACAGCTGAATTTTGTAAATGTTTTTCTTTCTCCTACAAGTTTAATGGCTGAGTGTATAATCTAAATAAATTAGTCTCACACATGATGAAAAGTTATAACTTTGCACACTTTTTACCATGTGACGTTTTGTTGCTTTGTAACTTCAAACGAGACAGTGCTTAGGAATTTTCTGGAGCTGGTGTACAGTGGTCTGCAGGGGTCGGTTCATTGCTCACTGCTCCTGTCCAGGTTCTCAATCACCCTGGAAAGGCGGATGTTGAGCAGTCTGATCTGACTATCCAGGTGGTCCATCTTCTCCTCCAGGGTGCTGTTGCTGTTTCTTCTCCAGTAAAATCCAACTGGCCCCGTCATGAAGTAAACGGCCACAACGAAGCAGAGCGGCAGGACGGCGTGTTCGGGGTCGCCCTCGTACTTCTGGAGGATGTACACGCACGACAGGGTGAACAGGGCGACCCTGGCAATCCAGAAAAAGCGACCAAACAGCATGTGCAGGAGATAGAAGAAGAATCCAAGGAAGAGAGATAAAAACCAATAGGCAAGTAAAATGGCACCGATCAGCAGGAGGGCGCGGGTCGGGTTGTTGGCAATTGCTGCTGGGCTGAAATAATGAGTCAGGTTGGAGGCTGAAAAACAAAGGAAGATGTACAGAATGTTAATGAGGGCAGGCTGCAGTGGTACCGGCAAAAACCCGAGCACAGCTCCAAAGGGTCGGTCCCCCACAGCAGCGGGGTCACGGCTGTGTTCTCTAAAGTCAGAGGTAAGGCTGGTTCATCCATTTCTGGATGGATCTTCTTCAAACTACTGGCTCAGCTCCAATGATGCACCTGAATTAATTCCTTTAACTCCTGCAACTGAATGAATTCCTGAATGAATTCCTTTTAGGTGCTTAAAGGCAAACCACCACAGAGCCTAAGGTCAAAGTTCATACTGAAGCTACAGATCTTGCTTTGTAAAAGTTATATTCTAAGGGCTCTCAACCATATCTTTCCTTCCTCTAGTCCTCCTTGGTGTCCCTGCACCGTTCCTGGCCGTGTGAATCTATTTAATGATGATACCAAGAAACCAACCATGACTTGTAATTCATTTTATAGACATCCTGTAGATACACATAGAGAAATGGAATGATTGAGTTCAGACTTCTTGTCTGAAGGTACTCATAGCAAAATCAAAGTCATGTAAGCACATAAGAGACACCACTCATGGATGTTTAATGCATGATAAAATGCAAGTATTTTCCCATTTGCTTGCAAACCCTGACATAAGCTGAGACAGTTCAAGGGTGAACAGGCATCACACTTACCATCAATTCCAAGAACATCTAACAAATCAGTCCATATTCTCCAGAATGTGTCCATTAATACATCCACCCCATTCACAAACCTCTCTGTCAACCTTGAGAAAAACTGAGAAATAAAATTGAAAATTAAAAAAATCCTCAATTCCTAAAAACATACTTTGAGACTTATTAGTCATGAGTAGAATTATAATCCATTAAGCAAGAATTGCAGGTTACTTTGTAGTCCCCATGGGATAAAATGTAATTTGGTATTTTTTTTTAATTCTATGAATTCTAAATTTCCACATTAGAATTATCCTTAATGGAGGCATTTTGGCATGCAAACGTGTATGTTTGCAGCATTTAACAATGCACTTTATCGGCCTTACCATTGTTCTGAAGTTTAGAGAAAATACAATCACTAGCAATGGCCAAAGCAAACGAGGGAACTGGTTTAACCGAGGGGCTGAGCCACGTCCCCAGCAGCACACACAGACGTCTCGGGGGTACTCACGGGTCAGTTTAACCGCGTTTATTATTTCTTCCCACTGCCCGAGGGCAGCAGGAACAGACACACCGGTTTCCTGCAAGCCCTCCGGCCCCACGAGCACGGGATGCCGTACGGCTGCGGACACACCGGCCGGAGGGACCCCCGGCCGCCTCCCCCACCGAGACGACCCTCATTCAGCGGCTCCCGGGGTGTCTCCCCGGCTGCCGCCCCGCTCCGCTCCCCGCGGCGCGGTCCGCCCGTNATGGCTTGCCATGGTGAGGGGAAGGGATGGATGATGGCTCGCTATGGTGAGGGAGAGCCGTACATAATGGCTCACCTTGGTCAGGGAAAGTGGTAAATAATGGCTCAGCATGGTGAGGGGAAGCAATGGATAATGCTCGCTATGGTGAGGGGAAGTGATGGATAATGGCTCGCTATGGTGAGGGACAGCGATGGATAATGGCTCGCCGTAGGGTGAGTGGGAAGGGCAGGTGATGTTGGCCTGCTGAGGCCTGTCTGGAGTGCTGTGCCCAGTTCTGGGCTCCTCAGGCCCAGGAGGGTCCAGCGGAGGCCACAAAGTGAAGAGGGGTCTGGAGCATTCCAAACCCACCTGGACATGTTCTGTGTCACCTTCTCCAGGTGACCCTGGCAGGGGGCTTGGGCTAGATGATCTCCAGATATCCCTTCCACCCTGAACTGTTCTGTCATTCTGTGATCATCGAGTACAGCCTTTGACCCAACACCATCATGTCAACTAGATCATGGTACTGAGTGCCACATCCAGTTGTTTCTTAAACACTTCCAGGGACTGACTCCACCACTTCCCTGGGCAGTCTGATCCAATGTTGAATCACCCTTTCACTGAAGAAATTCTTCCTGATGTCCAATTTGAACCTCCCCTGGCACAGCCCGAGGCTGTTTCCTCTGTCCTGTTGCTGGCTGACTGGGAGAAGAGGCTGAGCCCCACCTGGCTTTGCTGATTTGAGATCAACTTTCTTGGCTCCCTGATCCTCTCCAGTGGAGCTTTTAAATAACTCAGCTGTTTGGGCTCTGGAGACTTGTCACAGCCTTTACACAGAGTACAGAGAGATGCCTTTGCTTCATGGGTATGAAATCTCCTCTGAGGCAATTCCAAGGCACTATCCCCAAATGACAAGGGGAATATAGAACTCTCATGTCAAGAAATGACATCTCTCTTTCCAGTACTCTTATCAACTTCACGTTGAGGGATTCTGAAGGATGCTCATGTCCTTTTTCCTTGAGAAACTCTGACTCAGATGAAATGCTGAAATTGAGCACATTTCATGGTGTGACTCCCCCTTCTGACAGGTTTTATGTTGATTTTTCCTGACTAACCAGGCTAACAAAATAACAGATGGGAAGTGGAAGTGAGACATCGTTATCAGCTTCTTCTGGGTAGTGAATCCTAAGCAGGATGTTGGCAGAGTAAAGTAAGAATCCCCAGGAGATAGAAGAGCACTTCATTGCCTTCAGAGCACATTCTGAATCATTGCTAATTGACAGGAACACAATGATTGCAATATAAAAATAGATCTACAGGTCTGTAGTGTAGATTCTGCACTGACTGATGATCTGAGTTGGGGCAGCAAATGTTTGCTAAATTGCTCAACAGTAACTTCAAGGCACAAGGGATCCCGATGTCCTCCCCAAAGCTTCTTGTCGAGCTTGAGAAGGTGTAGGTGGCCCACACTCGTGTCTGCACGCCACTCAGGGTGTCTGCTCTGAAAATCATAGTGCAGATCTCTGCTTTTGTTGACTTCTTCCTGAGGAATTCTCACAGAGTCAGGGGTGAAGCTTGTAGATCTTTCAGTGTCTGGAATAACTTGAAGTATCTCTTTCCAAATTTATACCCCGTGTTCTCAATGTTTAAACCTCGTGGCTCAGCCTAAGCCTGGTAGCTGAGTAGTTGAGTAGACATCTAGAACATAGACATCTCTGCTATGGCCTTTTTCCCAGTTTTAGTCTGGCCAAAACACTTATTTTTACATTTAGCATAATGGCCTAGACCTTCCAGCATTTATTTCTATTTGGCCCTGGAAGGGTTGGGCCCAGATCCAGGAAGGTACTTAAAATCTTACTTGATTTCAGCAGGACATAGATTCTTTATAGATTTATAAATGGTCCTTTCATTCTCTTTTAAGATGGCTCTGAAATTGCTGATTTGCTCATCCCTGTGTATATTCTGAAGTCTACCTTATGCTCTCCCAAAATGGGTTGGTAGCCAATGACAGGTATTTCTGAGGTTCTTATGAGGTTTCTGGTTGTCTGCCCTCAGTGTCATGCTGTGCTTATACTCCGAGCACTTGGAAATGTCAGCTTCTGGGGCAGCTCTTGCATGTAAAGAGCCTCACAGTACAAAAAAAAATTGAGGTAATTAACTGTCATGAGTGTTATTTTCTGTGCCAGTTATAATTCTTCAATATGCTTCCAACTGGCATGGCCTTCTCTGGGTCCCACTGTGCTATTTCTAGTCCACTGGGGCTTGTATCTGAGAATTTGGGAATGTTCCTGTTTCTCTATGTGAGTTTCCATCATGGGATCCCCTTAAAATCACTTCTGCAAAGTGCCTGTTGTTTCTTCCCATCTGTTCTTTACAGAGTTTCAGAGGCCTGTGGTAGGGTTGCCTTCGGAAGGCTGAGCTCAGGGTTGTCCTTCACACAAGGTCAGGATAATTTGGGAATCTTTCCTGGTATTTAATTGATTTCCTGACCTGTCTCAATGAGCCTATTTTAGGTATGTTCATCTCTCCAAATCTGCAGCTCTTATGAAATTACGTGGTATTTCACCCTTCTCGTTTAAATAAATGAAATAGTGTCAGCCCAAAGAATACATTGCATCATGGCATGAAATATTGATCTCAGCCATACTGAACTTCTTAATGAGGACAACTGGGGGGTTTCTGGAAAGATCCTCTGATGAGGGTTTCCTTGTATAGAAGACGAATGAGTGTGCTTCTCTTTTTCTTCATCTGCACTAGAAACTCTGTAAGATGTTCTATTCAAGTAGAGGGATTTAACAATTTGAGCATTATTTAGAAGAAATGGTGGCCTTTTAGATGTCTAAGTTGTAGTAGATCACAGGGTTCTCTCTTTTTAAATATTTTTATGCATAAAAACCCCCTGGCATAGCCTTAAAGAAAGCCAACTAGTGTTATTGTGGACCAGTTCTTAACCTCACTTATTTTTCTCTCTTTACTTATTCTCACAGCCTCAGCCTGTCATAGGTGATCACCTTATGACCTCTTGTCATTTTAGGCCTTTTCTCTTCATATCCTCTCGGTGAGACTTTTCTGGCAATGTGTCATTGTTTCTTTCATTGTGTTTTTTTTTCTTCCTTTCCCTTTTCAATTTCCTTTTTCCTTTCCCTTTTTATTTTCCCTTTCCTTTTCATTTCTTTTTTCTTTTCTGCAAATGCCTTAGATTTTGATTATAGATACTTGTGCCTGGCACCACACAGAGATTGCAGAGACCATGGACATCAAATGAGCCAGAAGTTTCTTATTCTTATCCGGACTCATGAACCAGCTTGTGGATGCTCTGAATATAGGATTTTTAAAAAAAAACTTTCCAAAACCTTTAGATTTCCTAATCCATATGTTGGGTCAATGGGTCATGGTCAGGCCTCAGTAATACTGCAGGTATTGCCAGGAGGTATTATTACAAAACTTTTATCTCACAGATCCAGGCATTTCATCACTCCATTTAAACTCCCAGGTGACTGCAGGTTACCTCAGAGACAACAGGTAATGCCATCACCGGTGTTATTACTGTTCATCGGCTCCGAAGCATCTTTCAAAAGGCCCCTAGTCGAATCTAAAGCAGAAAACATGATTTCATTTTTAACCTTATTACTATTAGCAGGCATAAAGCAGTGCTTAAAAAGATTTGAAAATGGCCAATTCCACTTAATCTTATTCAGGCTATTTTCCTCCAGCTATTCTAATCCAGTCTCCAAACTAATTGCAGTAGTTACTGCAGTCTTCTCAATGCCCATTTTCTCCTTAAAGATTTGTTTAGTTTTTTTCTTTTACTTCCCATTTTTCCAAAGTCAGTTTAGAAAGAGGTTTGGAAAACTGGAGTGAAGGCAGGGAATCTGGAGGCATCACCCACACACCCTAAGGATGCAGTAGTAAAGCTGCTGTTAATAAAAGCGCTGTCAGACTTTCCTAAATGGCCAATTTTTATCACCGAGTCTCAGCGCACCCTCCCTCCCTGAGCTGTAACTGTGCCAGTCCTTTTTAAACCTCAGCGAGAGGCCTTTTGGGTCCCTTCTCAGGCGATTTGGCTGCTCATTTTCTTTTCAGAAGCACAGGTCGCTTTGGGTGCGGGAAGGCCGCTGTTTGGCTGCTGCTTTCAGGAAGGATTTCTTCACAGAAAGACACTTGGAAGGGGCTGCCCGGGGAGCTGGTGGGGTCCCCGGACACGTTTCAGGGCAGGCGGGGTGTGGCGCTCGGTGCCGAGGTCTGGCAGGCAAGGCGGTGTTGGCTCAGAGGTGCGGCCCGGTGGTCTCGGACCCTTCTCGGACCGGCGGGCTCCGCTCTGAGCCCCGCTCACCCTCAGGGGCACTCGGGGCCCCGCCGCAGCGCCCGCCGCGCGGGGAGAGCGCTGCTCCCATTG
>VWZF01006663.1:304192-359993 GCA_013396755.1 Sclerurus mexicanus | reverse complement strand
ACACGCGTCCCGTCGGCTTCCAAAGGAACCCCCCGAACATCCCGGGCAACTGTACCCGCCGGGCTGGGGCACTGAGTGCCACATCCAGCCTTACACACCTGCAGGGATGGTGACGCCACCACCTGCTTGGGTAGACCATTCTAATGTTTAAGCGCTCTTTCTGTGGGGAAATAATTCCTAATGTCCAATCTGACCCCCCCCCCCCCCGGCCCCGTTGGAGATTAGGGCGTCTCCTTCTCTCACTTANTGTCAGACTTTCCTAAATGGCCAATTTTTATCACCGAGTCTCAGCGCACCCTCCCTCCCTGAGCTGTAACTGTGCCAGTCCTTTTTAAACCTCAGCGAGAGGCCTTTTGGGTCCCTTCTCAGGCGATTTGGCTGCTCATTTTCTTTTCAGAAGCACAGGTCGCTTTGGGTGCGGGAAGGCCGCTGTTTGGCTGCTGCTTTCAGGAAGGATTTCTTCACAGAAAGACACTTGGAAGGGGCTGCCCGGGGAGCTGGTGGGGTCCCCGGACACGTTTCAGGGCAGGCGGGGTGTGGCGCTCGGTGCCGAGGTCTGGCAGGCAGGGCGGTGTTGGCTCAGAGGTGCGGCCCGGTGGTCTCGGAGCCTTCTCGGACCGGCGGGCTCCGCTCTGAGCCCCGCTCACCCTCAGGGGCACTCGGGGCCCCGCCGCAGCGCCCGCNGGAGTTGTAAAGAGTGAGAAGGTCCCCCCTGAGCCACCTTTTCTCCGGGCTGAGCCCCCTCACAGGATTTGTGCTCTAGACCCTTCTCTGGGCCTGCTCCAGTCCCTTCCTCAACTGAGGGGCCCAGGACTGGACACAGCACTCCAGGTGTGTCCCCTCTTCTGGGCTGTGACCCCCACAAGAGTGTGGCGATGCCTCGGTAAAAACGGGAAATCACAGCTTTGCTTCCAGTCCCAGCAGGGAGAGCAGCAGTGCTGGCCATGGCACTGGTGTGATTCTTGACTGCCCAAAACCTGGCCCAAAGCTCCCCTGCACCCCCAGAGCAGGGCAGGCTGTTTGTCTTCAGGGGTAAATGGTGTTGGGGGGCTGTGTGAGGTCTGGGGTGGCATGGGAGGCAAAACCCTCCTGGCTGCTGCCCCCAGTGCCCTGTACCAGTGATGTACCCACACAGGTTAACACTCTGTTAGCATCATAAACACCTTCGCAACCCAAATGGTTAGAAGTAGTCGCAGAGAGGTGGGTTCTCCAGGCAGTTTCCCCAGCACAGGCTGTGGCTCCCAAGACCAGTGAGCCCTCCAGGGCCCTGGAGCTCACCTCCCGTCCTGCCTCCTCCCTTATCTCTGGGCCTGGCAGGTATCCGGACGTGGATTTCACACTTCCACTGACCTCCGAGCGCTGCCAAGGCAGGGCAGGCAGATAATGTGTCCCGATTCCACCCCAGCCTCCCCGAAGCCTCTGGGCTCTGGGGAGAGTTATTTAAAAATACGCCAGATGTAAAGTCTGTCTCGAGGCAAATAAAAACTGTGGCTTGTTTAAATCGCATTTCCATGGTCTCCAGATTTAATAAAATAGTTGTATTCCAGTAGCACAAAAATCTGGATGAAATGCAAAGAAAGTATATGATTTACTATGTGTATTTTACTTTCATATACAATATGCCTGTACAGTTTACCATGAAATTCCCACCTTTTGAGGCTTCTGTGAATTAGAAACGAAATCATGACCTTGAAAATAAGTTACATAAGCAGCACGGATACCCCTTGAATTGTGGGGCTGTTTAGAAAGGACCTTTAAGATCACCGAGACCAGTAGTGAATTTCACGGTTAGGTGCTTTATTAATGCCAATTTCTGGCTGAAATCATTGCCATAGTCACTAGCAGAGGTCACACTGGCAAAGCAGAGCAGCAATAATAGGTTTTAATCCAAGGTGCAAGCTGTGTAGGCAGGGAGTGTTACACAAGCGCAGCTGGGATGGCGAGGCCAAGGAGGAACGCGCTTCTTGCCTCATTTTTGCGTCAAAGACACTTGTTGGGACTCCTCCAAGCCCCCCTGGGGAAAGAACACGAGTAAGCAGCGCGGCGGTGCCGTCTCAGGGGCCCGATGAGAAGCACAAGACGCTGTTTCCTCGCGGTGCCCCCACGGCGCCCGGTGACCTCTGGAGGGCACAGGGACCGCGCGGCCGCTCTCGCTGTGCGGCCGGGGCCGCTGCCCCATTCATTCCAGCCCCGGTGCTCGGGGCCCGCCGGGACGGGCGATCCCCACCCCTCTCCCCGTGCGGGCACCGACCCGGAGCGGCCCCCGCTGCCCCTCCGTGCCCGCCGCCCCCTCGGCGGGCGGGGCCGCCCCGCCCCGCACTATTTTTCCCTCCCCCGCGGCGGAAGGTTACGGAGCGATGCGGCCCGAGGCGCCTTAAAGGTGTGCGCGCAGGGGAGGGGCCGCAGTCGGCGCCGGGGCTCGGAGGAGCGGAGCGCTGTGGTTGTGCTGCTGTTACCGGCGCCCCGCGGGACGGACCGTGCTCGCCTCGCCTCGCCGCTGTCGCCGCCGTCGCCGCCATGTCCCGCGAGCCCGAGATCATGGAGTCGCAGGTGATGTGGGAGCCGGACACCAAGCGCAACACCCACATGGACCGGTTCCGCGCCGCCGTGGCCAGCAGCTGCGGGCTCCGCCTGGGTGAGCGCCGCGCTCGGGGCCGTGCTCCGGCTGTGGGGGCCGGCGGGGCTGTGCCTTCCCGGGACTGGCCTCACCGTGGGGCTGAGGGCTGCCCTCCTGCCCCTCGGGTCCCTTGGGTGCCCGGGGTGCGGGCGGGATGCTCTGCTGGAGCCTCAGCCGGAGGCCTCCGGGGCAGGGCAGCACCCGCGGGGTGTGAAGGTACGCGCCGCTGGGGAAGGCAAACAGCCTTATCTGCGGCTGGACGTCAGCCCGGGCAGCGCCGGCATCGCTGCCTGCCGTGGCTCCCGGTGTGCAGGGAGAGCCCGGGGCAGGAGCAGCGCCGGGCTGGCTTGGGGGTCTAAAGGGATGGGAGAAGGAGGGATCGCTGCCGCCGTGGCTGCGGGGTTAGTGTGAGCCGCAGTGTGATGCTTTAATGGCATGGGCGTGTGGGATTGAAGTGAAGGCCATCCTCGTCTTTGATTGTGAAGAGTATGTCTTTGTAGTATTCAGGTGTACTGGGAGGTGAAAGGTGATGCATAAGCTTGCTCAGTGGTGAAAGTTGGTATGTATCTGTCAAAACTCTTGAACCGCACACTCTGCTTTGTGCTTGCTCAGAAATACCTGTATGGCTGTGAATAGGTGCATGGTTCTTTTGACTCAAACAACCTGTCATATTTGAAATGAGCCCTGCTTTGAGCAGGAGCTGGACTTCTGGGGGTGTTTTCAGCCCAGAATGTTGGCTGTTCCTTGCCTGCTGAGTGTAAGTCACGTCTCCAGGTGTTGGTGGTTCTGGCTCTGTGGGCTCAGCCACATCAGGGGTCAGGTGAGCTTCATTGCACGTGAGGCTCAAACCTTCCACTTCTAACTAGTTTGGTTTATGCTCTCTCCTCTCCTTAAGTGTTTGGGGGCCAGGTTGCTTGTGTAGCTTCCCTGTGATTGCTTGTCTGAGGGGGAACGAAGAGAATAGTTTTGATAAGTGGCCTGAAAGTTTGTCATCCATGTCAGTGGTATGGGCAGAGACATTCTGGAGGGTACACAGTGCTTCCAGCAGTTCATGTCTTCAAAACAATTCCTCACCTTGATTACAAGGTAGGTAAGCCTGGTCATTATTTTGACTACTGGTTGTTTCCTATTGGAAGGCAAATGTATAGTGTCTAACGCCCCTGCTGAGTAGGAAGCAAGTTACTGCAGGGTTTTAGCCAGCTCCTGAGGGAAATGTGATGTAACTGCTACTCATATGATCAAGAATGAATACAGTTTCAGGTGGGTTGCCTGTGTTTATGACTGAAACAACTAGAACTCTTTTCATCCCACTTTGAAGTGGCTTTCTCCATTGGAAAGTGGATTCCTATGCATATATAGAAGCCTTTGTCAGCTTCCATTAGGTTTGCACTGATGTTCACTGGCCTGAGTGCTATTCAGAAACAAAGAATGGATGCTTTTTGTAACATTAAGATGTGGACTCTCTGAGGAGAGCTAAGGGCAATAGAGCCCTTTAAGCAACATAGCTCTGCCTGGCCTTGAAAATGTAGTAACAAGATGCAACTCTAATTGCTGGGTAACAGGCCTGTGCCCTGAAGGACTTGTGTGCTGATGTTTGTTTGGAACAAACTGTATAGACAAATCAGAACAAACTGTTCATACTGTGAGAAACCAAATTAGCAGTGACTCAAAGCTTTTTGCATTTATTAAATTATTTGGAGCATGTGGTACAATTGGTTTTTGGAGGAGGAGATAAAACTTAAACTCTCCTTGGGTAAAAGTTTTACCTCCACACAGCTGATGTGTGATGTAGAGGATATAACTTGGGTGGAGTGTAAAAAGGGTATGTAGGAATCTGAGATTGAGGCAACATGTAGGCAAAAACTGGTTTATAGAGAAGAGTCTTTGCCTTTATGTCTGTGTCAGTAATAGCTATGGAATAATCTCACACTGATGGAAAGGGTTAGGTGGAGTAAAATGTGGAAGAGACAGATGGGGTGAGGAAACTGCTGCAGTGGCCAAGTGTAACTGTGCAGAGGTAGTTCTGAATGTTTTTCTTTTATAAAGCTGGAAGATGCCCTCTTTATAGGAAGAGGGTACAAAGATGACTTCTGAAGCAATTGGCTGGATAACAGGATGACAAACCAAAGCTAGCTGGTGAAAATGCCTTTGAGTGGTTTAACTGAAAACATCAAATAGGGAACACAGTTGGCAGAGCAGGAAACTTACTGTCAGGGATAGCAGATAGTCATATTTAATTGGTTGTTGGCACAGCTTCATACGGCATGGACCTGATGAGGGAATGTCACTTTCAAGCTGGTGATGAGGAATCAGCTTCAGTTATTCATACCTAGAACTGTTTTACACACTGAATTTCAGTATTTAGTCTGAGTTGTGAGGGTTTTTATGCATTCCTTCATCTGTCTCACAATCATGTAAGCCTTAAATATGGGCATGAGTAGTTTAATGCCAGGTCATAGTTTAATATCTAGTTAGTAACATTTGTTTCACTTCATTCTTGCTATTTCAGCATGAAAGGGTAAGCTGCAGCCTGTCAGACCCCATATTTACTGAAAGTGAGGCGTGCTTCCTCTAACAGTCCTGTTGATACCAGGTAGATAACAGGTGTATCTAATCTCCATGTCACTGGGCTATTAGGTCTTTGGCTGCAGACTAGAACTCTACAGCAAATGTCCCTTCTCAGGAAGCCTTTTTTATCTTTTGCTGTGTGAACATCATGTTGATGTGATAGGGAGTGAAAGTGTCAGCAAGCAGGACTGTCTGGCTGTTTGATCTTCATTTGCACTGATGGAGGGGGAGATGTTGCTCAGAGCTATTAGAGGACATTTCTGTTGCTGTGGTGGCAAATAGCTTGTAACAGCCAGGTGAAGTGATGCCATGTGCTCGGGTTCAAGTAGACTGTCTCTGATGCTATAGCCTCTTACCCTGAGCATGTCATCTACTCAGTGTAGTCAGATTTGTCTTCCTGCTTGTTTTAGCCACAGATTTTCTTTATCTGGGATATCCCTAATTGTAGTTTGTCAAAATTCCTGTTATTATCTGCATCATGCTAACATGTATCTATTACTTCCAGCCAACTATGATGACTTATACCAGTGGTCAGTGGAATCCTACTCAGACTTCTGGGCGGAGTTCTGGAAGTACAGTAACATTGTATGCTCTCACCTGTACGATGAGGTAAGTTCAGTGTTTATCTTACAGTAAGCGCAACACCAATGGGAAATAAACTGGTTTTACAATCGGTCTTTTGACCTCTTCTTGGAACTCTTGCAAGTGATATGAGGAATCTCTCAAGTGTGTAGTCCTGAATTTCCTTGTGTAGTGGATGGTGGTGTTGTGTTGCTGGTACACTTTAGGACAATGGAATCTTCAAGTTTTATTGTCCTAAGCAGTTCTGCTGTAGTGTTCTTGTGGTCACATGCTCTTGCACACCTTGTCATTCTTGGCTACTTGTGAGGAATCTACTGAAAGCCTGCCTTCTGCTTTAGGACTGTGCTTGTAGAATATCATCTTGGTTTTGTAAATGCTGGCATGCTGTCAAGTTCATGTTTAACTTCTCTGAGTCAGCTTACCTGATAAGCATGCCTAAGTTACTTTATGGCTTTGTAGAACTGGTTTTGGAAGCTCTGCAATGAGGTGTAGGCTTGACATATCTCTGAGGGAATCGTAGCGGTTGAACACAGTCACGGATGGAATACCACATAGCCACAGAGTTGCCTTAGAATAAAGGTGACTCTGAAGCTCTTGCAAATGGATGGCAGAGCTGGAGCTCTTGGACAGTCCTGGTGTAGGATATCAACATCCCCCTGTAGTTTTCTGTCTGAGAAGGTTGATGGACTGATTGCTTCAAAAGTTTGATGCAGTGGAACTTTCCTGGGACTTAGTAAGGAGGACTGGACTTATATCTTAATCACTGGAGGCTGGCTGTTCCTGAACCCTCAGAGTGCTGGCAGTCTTGCAAAGGGGACTAGTAAGTTTCTTTGGACTTCTCCTGTTTCATGAACTTCTTTACTGATAGCATTGGTCAAGTGGTTTGTCCTGCTGTGAAAATGCTTGCTCAAGTTCTTAATGTGACTCATCCTTCAGAAGAGTGAATTCATCACGAATGTAAGAACTACCCTGCTTTGAAGTGTGTAGTCTGAAGACTGTAGACAGTTAATCTTTAATTCAAAATCTTGTCAGGTTGAATTTGGGTACTGTCTGTTTTCTCCACATATTCTGTGCTGCTAGCAAGTCTATTCTAAATTTCCACATGGACTCAAATTGTTATGAGCAAGCAGTTCAGAGGAACTGGTTAGCACCTGTATCTGTACTGAGCAAGCTGGACAGTAACACTTGTTCTCTTGCCTTACAGGACTGGCAGTCCTGGAATTCAGTCCCTCCAGGTGCCAGCAATGGCTCATGAACTGGAAGGAAACTGAAGCAGGAGATGGTGCCCTAAAAATGGTTGTTTATTGAGGATGAGTAGCAAGAAGATGGAGGTGTCCAGGAAAGCTTTAACTAGACTGCTTGTGTGCTGCAGCCCCTGTGTGCCTGTGGTGTAGTAGTGTTGCTGTGATGTCAGGTGTTGAGGCAGGAGAAGGAGGGTTAGATGATAGACAGGGACTGCAGGAGGTACTGAGGCACTTGTGGATGTTGCTGTTTCTTTCCCTCAGTGTCAGCTTCAAGGCTTGACTCCAGCTTTGCTGACTTGCTGCTAGTCCTTGCCATTGGTCTGTTTCTGCTGTGTGTCAGGAGGAAAGGCAGGTCACAGTAACTGAGATACTCTTTGGTAGCTAAAGAGCTGAGAAGCTTGATTTGAAGTACCTTACAGCTTGGTCCTGGCTGGCTGTTGAAAGTAAGCATGATGCTTTGAGGTAAACAAAGTTTTTCACGGACCGGAGCTGACTCCTTTGTTCCCAGCCAGTGAAACAGTTTCTTTCACAGGTCATTCGAAGAAAAACAATTAAATGTTTACATTTTACATTGTATACATATAACATGAGCAGCCCTTGTTTTACTTAGAACCTTTACTAAGTTTAAATATTTGATGTAGACATGCTGATGTCACTGTGCAGCAATCCATATCCTTGTCACTTGTGAAAAGAACACGCTACTTGCAGTGTGCAAAGCTGCACTGGCATGGCAGCTTTGGCATTGGCCTGTCAAGTTAGAAGTAGCTGATTTTTCAATGAGGAATGTGGAGTCTATTTTCTTTTTGCTATGGGAAGCACCTGACAGCTGTTGGTCCTGGGGAGGGGCCTCTAACCAGGAGATCAGGTTGTTCATGTAACAAAGTACCTCTACCAAAGAGACTGGGCCTGACTAGAAGTCATACCTGGGGAGAAAATACTAGAGCATCAAGTATGTGATTTCAGCACCTTGTGCTAGTGGAGATCTTTGAAGCTCTTTGAAGGATTTTTTTTCCACTTCAGGAAAAAATAGTTATGTTGGATATTGTCCTGGAAAATGTTGAAAACATTCTGCTCGCTTTTCTTCAAGCAAAGGAAGTCAGAAATGAGTCAGATCTAAGAGCAGCTTCTAATTACTGCAGTAATATATGTTGGTATAAAAAAATAATTTCTGTAGCCAGAGTTGATAGAATTTAAATGTTAACTCAATTCTTGCTATTTGTTAGAGCAGAGAAGTCTATTTGAGTTCCCATTTTTGGAAAATAGATTTGAAATAAAGTAATGCAGTAGAGCACTTCCACATGAACTTGGCTTTTAAATGAATTTTAGGATTGCCTCCAGCAATACATACACTGCCCATCTCAAAGCACAAAACCATTAGGTTTTCTGGAATGGGAGGTATTTTGAGCTCTGCCTGGCTTTCAGAAGAGCTTTTCACTTAGTCTGAAGGAATGTTGTTTCTATAATATATGTGCAATCCATGAGAGAACCTGAGGGTATAAAGTGAAGCTTTCAAAAACACAACTATAAAATAAAGTTTCTATTTAAAGATTTTAAAATGCACATGCTGCTGAGCGGTTGAATTGCCGAGCAGTGGGGCATTTTGGAAGGAATTCAGTTATTTGGGGCTAATGCTAAGGGGCTCTTTACCTGTCACTGTTATCAAGGCATAATACTTCAAGGCTGAATTAATTCAAGATGGGGGATTTATTTAATCTGAATGTATTTTTGATGACTTTTCATTGCATTTTTCAATTCTTTGCATGTCTTAGTCCTAAATGGGTAGTTAATATAGGTTTATTAGGCTGTTGGACCTTAATTCTAAAAAAATGGCAAATCATAATAAAAAGCTGGAGTTTTTTTGTTACCTTTGACTGTACAGTTTATTATTTTGAGTTACCATTGTCCGAGTTCCTGATGTTGGTCTCTCTGCCGTGTGACTCATGCTGGGGAGAGTGGGTGCTCACAGCTTCCTGAGAGGGAGGCTGGGGATTATCTCCTGTGAGAGAGTTTCAATATTCTGCAGCTCAGCCCATTTGGGGTGTTCCCAGAGGTTAAACCCCAGTGGTTGCTGTGGTTTGCCTGGGCTTTGTGGTCTGGATCACAGCGGTCTGTTTTACTTGTGTATTAAAGGCTGGTCCAAAGGTAGAACTGTCAGCAAGGAACTTTCTCTAGTTTTCTTGTAGTGACGTATTTGCTTGTGACAGTGGACAAATAATTAATCTTTCCAGGCCAGTAATTAAAGGATTCAGTGTCTGTCTGCCCTCTGTAAGATGGGAGAAGTGATTCTTGCCTAATGCAGTTTAAAAGGAGCTTGGAATTAATTAGCTGATTTCTCTCAAAAAGAAATTTGTATTATATATTTTTTCCAGGTGGTTGATACATCCAAAAGCATTGCAGATGTCCCAGAATGGTTTAAGGGCAGCCGTTTGAACTATGCAGAGAATCTCCTGAAGCACAAGGACAATGACAAGATTGCACTGTATGCAGCAAGTAAGAAAAAATTAATGGTTTATATTTATCTACAGTTCACAGCACTAGGCCTTGTGAAACAGCTCTGATGAAACCTTGAAATAAACTGGTTTGGGTAAGGAGCTAAAAAGGCTAATCAAGTAAGTAAGTCTGCACAATCTGTGACATAGCTCTGCAATAAAAACCAGCAAAACATACTCTGGGAATACAGCTAGTTCTGAAAAGCCCTTGGCAAATGAAATGAAGTTTTTTTAGAATGTGCTCAACTTCATGAGGACAGTGGGGGTCCTTCTGTGTTTAGCAGCACTCAGTATTTGAGGTGTTATTTCACATTTGTCAAACTCTTGCCTAACACTTGCCTTCAGGAAGTATTTTGGCACTGTTGCTTGGTATTGTCCTTCCCACCCTCTTCCTATGCCTTTTATTTTAGGAATACAAAGCACTACATGGGGTGTAGGTATGAATTAACTCTGCTTTTGGCAATACTGAAAGGACCGTTATGTAAATGGGTCAGCTGGAATTTCAGTTGTCTGGAAAACTAAAGCTCAGTCTTAATTTTTTTGTTACACTGAAGGTTTAAGTCTAGTAAAATCTGTGTATAGTCACAAGGATGGTAATGTTGAGATACAGAGAAGAGACTTTTTTTGTCTGCTGACTTCAGTAACTTTAAAAATTGATTCTAATCTGTTGGATGGGATTATCTTCTGTGCAGGTGTGTGAATGCTTCCTAAGGGAGCTGTGTTCTGAGCTTCCCCTTTGCTGTGCCTAATCCTTATCATGAGACTGACCAAGCAGTGATGCTTCTTAGTAGCTTAACAATGAACAATGAAGACTTGCAGCTCCTTAGCAGAGGAAAAGATGCAGAACTATGGACTGATTGTGTAGGTGTTAAAAATCTTAGTTTCTGATTCCAGATATATAGAGATGAGTTTTACTTGTATGTTACTCTTCTGATAGTAAAAGTTGAAAAACAATGTGAGACATCAGAATCACCTTCTGTAAGGTTGCTGCTAAAGAAGTACTTATGAGTTGCATTTTACTGGGTAGAGATGTTGAGAGAAACCTCTCTGATCATACATATGTATATAATCAAGTACCAGTACAGAGGGAATGGGAAAGTCTGTGACCCAGTTTTGGTGTAATAAGAATTGATTTGGTGAAGTTGGATAGAAGTGAGGCTTGTAACAGGAAGCTGGCTTCAAAGGGACGGACTCACAGCTTTCAGAGTTTGAGATCATTAGAAAAGCTTCTTTATCTATTATTTAATGGAGGAAAAAATCAATGTGGTTAAGTACATCTTGTGGAGCACCTGAAAGCCAAACATTGATTAGTAAGTTGACTCTAAATGTATGTAGAATTGATGTGATTGATTTGTTAATGTTAAAAGCTAAACATTCAACTTGAGAAAAAGTGGAGTTAAATATTGTCACTTCAAGTTATTGAAGGGATTATTGCCAGTTTAGTGAATTATTTGGTTTGACATGTGTTTACATTGTCCCTGTAGGTGTTGTATGGAAATCATGGGTTGTACTGGAGACTCACTGCTTTGTGTCACATGATCACAGGTGATGACACCAAAAGGAGCTAAATTATTTTCTAGTTAATTATTGTATCTGTGCTGAAGTGAATACTTTGGCTCCTCTGTGGTGAACAGACTTCCACCTGCATTTCTTTCATGACCTTCTGCTGTGCTTAATCTTCTTAAGACCTCTTAAGTCAGAGTATTTTTTGTTAACCCTGTGCTGGTAGGTCAGAGTGGTGGTCTGGGGACCTGGTTCAGGTGTGTGTGTTCACTAGGGGTGAGTCTGGGGGAGCAGTGTGGGTGCACTAGAGCACAGGAATGTAAATGTAACTTTCCTAAATAACTTCACTTGTCACTGGCTCCCATGGTGAATCCTTTTCATGCCTCCCTTCTCCTGGGGCCTTAATCATGGAACAAGATCGGAGTCCCATTTCCTGTTGTTCTGTGGGAACACGGACTCTGTTGGCAGTGCCTGCTCAGTTTATGAACTACATGTTACATGGACTTCTGTTGTTTTGTATCTTGACCTGCTCTCTTGCTCTGGAAGTCCAGATTTATTGGCAGGAAAGTCTAAGAAGGCAAAACATTCAAAAATACTGTTCTCTGCTTAAGGCAGTCAGACTGGCAGCTGCTTTGCACTGAGTACCAGGGTATGCAGTTCACCTTTCTTGTGACATCCTTGGCATATGTGTTTTCATGAGAAGTCCTGGATACTGTAAACAGCACAGGCTGAATGATGTGGAGTCACATTGAGGAGGTACAGAAAAGGGCCTTTAAGATGATGAATTTTCCCTTTCATAACATTTAGATTTGTTCATTTTGTTTCACAAGTGATTTATTAACAGCTTATGTAACATCTGACATTCAGTACAAAAGTGAAAACACCCTACAGATACTTTCAGAGATGGAGTCCAGGGTAGTTTGTTTGCTTTGTGCAGTGTTGACAAAGGCAGGTGTTTAAAAAGCATATTGAAAGTCAGGCTTGTATGCACATGATTTTTGAGTTAGTGACTTGCTGTAATATAATGTAAACTTGGCAGCTTGATTTGACTTCCTAGAGCTAATGAGAAAACTGAGCAAAAAGGGAGAATAAGGTTATTTCCATGTTAGAAATTAACCTTAGTGAGTGTAGTCTATTTATCATGAATGCCCTTTGAGGATACACCTTTCTCCAGTGAATACTTTGTGTTTTTGCAGATGTATCTGTTTTTAGAAATGTCCTTTTGTCACTGATTAATACTTGATTCTCACTAAAAAGAAAAGCTTGCTACAGCATAATGGAAACTTAACAAGCAAAAAGTATAAATATTAGTGGAAACTCTTAAAGTTGCTTTGTATTCTTCCAGAATTAGTTGTACTAGACTCTGCTTATGCTGCAATGTTTAATTTCTGACTGGTTATTTTAATTTTCTTTCCTCAGGGGAAGGCAAAGAAGAAATCTTGAAAGTTACTTTTGAAGAACTGAGACAAGCTGTAGCTTTGTATGCTGCAGCCATGAGGAAGATGGGAATAAAAGCAGGAGACAGAGTTGTTGGTGAGTAGTGTCCTCTAAAGGACAGGAGGTAGAATCTTTCTTCTTTAAATATGCAAGTGGGTTACAGAAACATGAATGTGAAATCCTATTTCACAGGAACTTCCTAAAGAAAAGGCTCTTATGCTGCTGTATTTACATTTGTAGGAAACATACTTCTAGAGGGAAGGAACCTGGATTAGCCTGCAGGTTCTCTAGTACTGAAGGAGGAAGGAATGTACCTCATTCAAAACTTCACTAAGGTCTGCTTCATAAACACTGCGAAAGCAGAAGTGATGGAAACTGCTGCTTGCTGAGCCTTGGCTCACAAGGTCTGGCAGATTCACTCAGGGGCAGTCTGGAAATGATGGTTCCAGGTTGCTTGGTCTGGTGCCAGCTGGCAATTCCTGACCCTACAGCCCCAGGTAATCTGGTGTTCAGTGAGCTGCAGGTCTTGAGGAGTGGACTTACACTGCCTTCTCCCACTGCCTTTGGGAGGAGTCTCTTCCAGAATGGTGTTAGTGAACAGCTGGTGGGCAGTAACTTTCCAAGTCAAAGCAGTGTGGAGATCAGTACTAAGAGCCTCATGATCCTTCTGGTGTCTCACCGGATGCTCTGCAGTCATAAGACCGATGTAGATTGTTTTCTATATAAACAGTGTTTTATCTTGTGAATGGCTTTGTACAGTCCGGCCACAGAAAGGAGTTACTCAAGCTGCTCTCAGTTCATTTATTTCTAAATTGCTGGTTTTGATCTTCCAGCGGAGCTGCTTCATTTCTGCGCCATGTGCTCTGTAACTCTAGTTTTGTCAGTGTGGTGCAAGTCAGAACTGCAATATCCTTGAAGCTCCTTGACTCCTGCCTGGAAGTCTAGTGTGCATATCCATTGTACTACTGGAATCACATGATTTGAGCAATACTTGGCCATTTTCCTAAGTATGTGTAATTTCTTATGTGATGCAAATCCCAAGTGATGAA
The DNA here is from genome assembly GCA_013396755.1 of Sclerurus mexicanus. Lineage (NCBI taxonomy): Eukaryota > Metazoa > Chordata > Aves > Passeriformes > Furnariidae > Sclerurus > Sclerurus mexicanus. The sequence continues at coordinate 346,504 of VWZF01006663.1, read as the reverse complement.
ACTGTTTGTTTTTCTGCATGTTAGAAACTTAAACCTGTATTTTGAACACCAGAAGGGTATGTTTTTTAAACCTACAAATATGACATGAAAATGTAAAATAAACTCAGTAGAGCTCATTTCATGCATATGGTCTGAGTATTCTCTGGAATTGGTAACTGACCACTTAAATTATCACAGCTGGTGGCTTGGGTTTTAACACAGAATTAGAGCTAAATCCTTAATTGGGTATGAACTGTCCAGTGAAGCTGAGAAGGCTAGTCTGAGTCAAGACTAAGTTAAGATGCTCTAATTTTGGCTCCCTTTTCAGTCTTAACACCATCATGTTCATATCTGATCACTTGTTGAGGAACAACAGAATGCACTCTGTAGCTGGAGGAAAACATGCTCCTGGAAATATCGCTGTAGACTGTGCTGCTAATAATTGAGCTAATAATGGTGTTATTATGATTTTTAGTAGCAGATCCTTTTAGCTAATGACTGTCTTGTTTGCCACAACTGGAGGCTGGCTGACTTAGGAATATGATTTGTTGTTTTGGTAGCTGGTTTTACTTTTTAAAGTTAAAAGGCATAAGTGATACTCTAAAAAAATGTATGAATAAAATAGTACTTTTTAGATAATGCTGTTTTTATTTATGCACATGTTTTACATGCTTGCAGAGGTAGGGATTTACAGTTTCTTTTGGAAATTCATTCTTAATGTCAGGCTTTCCTTCCACAGAAAGGGTCGGATTTTAAATGTGCACTTGGCCCTGTTCTTGGGAGAGAAAACGTGTGTCATGATGTATGTGACTTCCAGTGGGAAGCCTGGAAGGGTTTTTAGTGATTTCAAGAGGAGGCCCAAATTGCAATTCCTTGCTATTTGGTGGTGTTACTGTTATTTAAAGGAAAAAAACCCACATCACCAAAACAAATAAATAGAAAAGGAAGGAAATACATTGAAAATACAATGAGAAACACTCTTTGGATCTTGGCTCCCTGGTCTTTGGAGTTAAGCTCCCATCATCTGCCTGAGTTGCAGCTGTTTTTTCCCTTGGCCTTTTTGTGCATTTCCAGAGCAAGTTTCCTGGGTGGCACCTGCACATCTGAGTCTGCCTGGCTGCTGCAGGGACCAGGGATCTCTGTGGTGTGGGCCCTCTGAATATTTCAATAGCTTAAGTACATCTTTATGAGCAGGTACAGCTGGTTTGTGGAAGAAGGCTGGCATTGTGCTTGGAGTCCTTACAAAGCCCTGTACTTTTGATAACAAAAAAGATTTAATGAATCTAGGCAGCCTCTTTTCCTTAAAATCAGTGTGGTTTTGGGATCAGGTAAAGCTTTTTAAATACAGGATCTTTTTGTGTGTGTGTCTTCTTCTGGGCAATTTTTTTCATTCTGCATTTTATCATTCTGCCTCCCTACCCTGGCTGGGGAGACTCTTTTTCTTGTAATCTTCAGTCAGAGTTGTCTGTATCAGATGAGCTGTGGTGCAGTTCCTGCTCCTTCCCTTCCCCTGGTGTCCCTCGTCCTCTTGACACTTTGTCTTAAAATTTGAGCTGTTAGAATTACACATGAGACTTTTAATGTTGTTTTCCTGTGGATTTCATCCCCATACTTTACTGCCTCTAAGACAAGACTAACTTTTCGTTATACTTAACACATCCCCTAGTTGGTTCAATACAATTTGTGATTGCATCTTGACAGTAATAGTATGTTAAAGTTGGAGGTGGGTGAATGTGGGTGGACAGGCAGCGGTGTCAGCACTTTTTCAGCTTCATTTCTTCCTAGTCTTCCCTTTCCGTCACTAAGGAGATAGCACTTAATAGTAAACATAATTGAAGCAGATGTGTGGTGAAACATATTTCTTCCTCTAAAGATGTCTTGCAGTACTGTCAGGGATGCTTGAACAGTTGGAAGAGACACACAATACCTAATGCAAGCTGCACAGATCCACATGTGAAGTACTCCTGGTCTCCCCCTGGCCATCTGTTTGGCAAATAACAATGACTGAAGTAGGAATAAAATAAAACAGGGAGTATGTTTCTCATCTCTGGATATATTGCTTCTATTATATCCCTGTAGCCAGCTTTTTCTATTACAAGTCAGCAGTTAAAAACAATCTAATCTTCCCTATGTGTTCACACAAAAACACCCTCAACAAAACATCAACGAATTACATTGTTTAAAGCTGGTATTTTAAAGCTGGTATTTTATCTATAGTAACTGTATTAGCCCTAGTTGCTTACATGGGTTTTAAAGCTAGCTTTGTAAGGAGATTAGCATGTTACTAATAGACTCAGGCCACAGTAATGTTAGGTAGGATGGCCACTTTGAAGTCCTGCAGCAGGAGTACGAAATGCTGTATTAACATTGGAAAGGGAAACTCAAAGTCTGGTCTTTGACTGAGTCTTCTGTGTGAGAGCAGGTGTAGTTCAATAGTATAAGGTGTTTCAGTTGCAGCTCCCTATTTCCTTCCTCCTGATGCATTATTTCAAGGCTCATACAAATTCTTTGATGCAGGGTCCCAGTTCAGTTGTTCTTTCGTGCAGGTGACTGGCAATGTTTGGATGCCTCTGCTTCTGCATACACATTTGTTCTGCTTCCTGAAAGCATTAGATACTTTCATGGAATGTGCTCTCAGCATTCTGAGAAATGAGACTTTTGACGTAGTTTTCAGCATGATTATATAAAATTTTAGACTATTTTTTTACCTGTTCTGTTAGTGAAGTACTGCAGTGTAAGTGAACACATGTAAATGTAATCTCAGTGCTAGATTAAGCAAATAGCAACTGACAGAAAATGCTGTCCTGAGCAGATCAGGCTGTAAGTGCCTCTTAAAAAAAAATCCAAACTGTTTTTAAGGTACCACTTGTCCTGCTTAGTTTGTCCCAGGGAGCTGCTGAAAGAGAAGGAATATGAATTCTTACGTTGCTGTGTTTGGAGAATCTCTAGCCAGAATAGAAACACATTTTTATTCATAGCACCTGGTGTTGGGACAAATGTGAAATCCTGGTGGTCAGGCTGGCTGCCTGCAGCGATTGGATAAAGAGAAATGCAGAGTAAGCTGCTGTGCATGTTTCATACCTTTGGGCAGTTTTGGCTGCTATCCTCCAAAACTCAACCACCACCTCAAAGCTAACTGACAAATGCAAGTAATGATATCATTGTCTGGCTCACAGTAATCAGCAGAGACTTGTGTTCTTGCCTTAAGGGCTTTTGTGGAGGAGTGGTGAAAGGGAGAATTGCTTATAATAGAACTGAAGCTCGTAAGTTATGGCAAGGTATCAACTGCTCCAAAGCATGGGGAGAGATCTTTCAGTTTACATTGCACTCTGGCCCCCTGATGCTCACTGGAAGTATTTGGCATCAATTAAAGAACTGCTTTTGTAACACAAAATGACATTTAAATCTGTTCTGGTTCACGTATTTCAAATTATCATTTAGGGAGGAAGATTTGTCTTAAAAGAGAAAGCACAAAGATTTGAGTACTGTACCCTGTGTCATAAACCTCGGCCCCAAGGGGAAAATAGCAAAGTAAATAATTCCTTTATGGGTGTGAGGTTTTGCTGCACTTTATGTGCTTAAGAACTTCATTGAACAAAACCCCACAAGCTGTAGGCAATTCTGGGGAGTAATTTATATCTTAACATGGTAGGAGGCTTTTACTCACAGTTGTGTGTTTTCTAGAAATTGTTGGGCCTAAGTCATAATGCTGTTTTCAAAGTTACTACTCCCAAAAGCACAGCTGCTTACAGTAACTGAAGTGGCTGTGCTGGTTTAAGAAAGTGATTTCACTGATTTTGGGTTGTTTTTTTTAATCATGAGGAAAAGTCTCAGTGTGAGACTTAATTTTAAAGTTTACTTTTCATGAAATTGGAAAATGATGATGGGGTTTTTTCAAGCTGTATGTGCAAAGTGGCAAAACTCAAGCCCAGCATCCACCTATATTATAAAGTTAATGTAATAGCAACTGCTGTTAAGATCTGTGATCTTGGTTCCTGTCCTGAAAAGTACATCCATAGGTGTCTTTGAGAGGCATCTTGCACTAGTGTTTCCTGTCTGATGGAGCCTTGTGGTGCACCTGCAGTCCAAGATCTGTCACTGCTCACGCTGCTGCTAAGCAGGTGAAAAGCAGTTTTGCTGCTCTTTGTTTGCTTTCAAATGCTGAATTCTAATTAGATGTCAGAGTCCTGCAATTAGGCCCATTCTGCCCTTTTTTAAAGTACTTGGACATAATTTTGGTTGCTTAAGAAGGACAGTCTGAAGCTCCAGATCTTTGCTCTACCTCAGTGTAGTTTGTGAATTCCAGTTGTATGTTTTTATTTGGGTTGGATTCTGGTCAGTGCAGAGTCAGTCTCAGCCACCCAGCACCTTCTGGACAGTTGCTCAAATTGAGCTCACTGAAAATCTAACTTTTTGACATTAATTTATTCTGTATGTCTTAATGAATTGAATTTAAATCTTGAAGTCTTGCTGCAAGCTAATGAGATAAACCTGAAGAGCCACATTTATGTGGGAATGTGCCAGGGCTTGTCCCACTGTATTATTCCTTTATCAGCTGAGACACTGGTTTTGCTTGTTTTGTGTTTAAGATTCTGGCAGTGTCTACCAGACAGTGTTTAGCCTTGTAAAGCTCAATTTCTCCTTTTGAACTATTTAGAACCTTTTCTCCCAGATACTTGTTTCTTCTCTAATGGCTGTTCCTACAGACACATATTCCCCAATCAATCCATAAACTTTCTTGCCCAGTTATTCTTTTCAGTGTGTTGCCCTCTTATCCTGAAAGGCTCATTAATTAAGCAAGAACACTTACAAATTGTGGGAAAACCTTGTAGATAAAAATATTTGTATCAGGTTTTTTTATAAATAGATTTATTTCCAATTCCTTGTGTTTCTGACTTGACTTCAAAGTAGGACACTGTGGTTGCGTGTGGAGCCTAAATGATGCTTCAGTGTAGGATTTTGAGTTTTTAATATGTCTATGTATTATATTTAGTGTAAGATTTGATGCTTTTTAGCCTTCCTCCATCTGTAACCATTCTGCCTCTGCCCCAGGTTACTTGCCAAACAGCATCCATGCGGTGGAAGCAATGCTGGCTGCTGCGAGCATCGGTGCCATCTGGAGTTCCACCTCACCAGACTTTGGCATTAACGTGAGTAGCCCCACTGCACGTGCAGCAAAGCCCCTGCTGTGCTTCAGACAGACGTGAGGGTGATCAATTCAAGTGGCAGATCGACTCTCTTCACTTCAGTCTTGCTGCCACCTCCTGGCACAGCCGAGTACTCCGGATTTATTTTTTAGCTACCACAAACTCAAACACTTCCTTTCAAGTTGTCAGTAATGATTTTCAACCTAGTGATTTCAGTAACTGTTAACTACTCACTGTTGGGATATTTTCAGGTGGATTGCATAGTCTTGCTGAGCTTTTATTGTATTAAGTATGCAAATGAGCAGCAGTTCAACAGAGCTGACTGAGGCTTGGTCCTTCATCCCAAATCTTGCCCCAGGCTGCTTGGGTCACATTCAAGTTTCTTTGCCGAAGTAGTCCCATCCTCTGCCTCCTGTGTGGGTAAACACAGCACCATCCCAGCTGGCCTTTTCCAGAAGGATGTGCACTGACAAAGTGAGGGATTTCAGAGTGATATCACTAACCTGTTCAACTTTGCAGTGTATAAATAAACACTGTGTGTAAAATACAGTAAAAATTGCCATGACATCCGAATAGATGTGCCCTGGAAGTTTTGGGAATGTATTCTGCTTTCTTTGGGGAGATTTTAGTACACATCAACAGATACAAATGACTGCTGCAGTGGAGTGCTCAACCTTTTTTCTGTGTCAAAGTTGACATGACAGCACTTGGAAAATGCGCTGTTTGGGGATTTCAGAGCACAGAACACTGGATAAAGGTGTGGAATGGTGTTCCCTGGATTAACACTAGAGGGCGACAGCGTTCCACGTTCTGGAAAAATAAATGATTAAAAAAATCATTACAGCATGTAATGATCAGTCTGTTCTACAAATACTTTCTGCTTGCTCAGAAAATGACGGGATGGAGTATCTTCCTTGCAGTGTGATTTGATCTCTCATCTGGGGGAAGATTGTTCATTTTGCTTGCAATACAGAGGACTGGTATGTTTTCTGTCTGTGTTGATGTGCAGTTATTTTCAGTGCCCAGCTTTATTGAGTTTTTCTGGTAGTTTTTTAATGAAACTTAGCCTTGGAGCAGCAGTGTCATCAATATCATTTATTCTCCTTTAGCAGCATGTGTTGGCATGAATTCAAACCCTAAAATCTTAAGGGAGACCAACAGAGATCCTCAGAGATATTGGCTTCTACCCTAAGGAAAAGATATTCTTCCTTCTGTGCAGTTGCTTTAGTCCTGTTAATGTAAATTAGGATTTTTTTGTTTGTGTTTTGGGAAACAGTGTAGCATTTTCAACATTTCAAGTCCAATTGTGTATATGTGTTTTGTGAAGCTTAGAAATGTCACTTTTCAGAACTGCCTACACACTGCAGGCTCTGAATGCCATACATCCAAAGGCTTCAAGCATTCAGGAAGTCTGCTGTCAGAGAACCAGTGAGCTCCCTCCCACGCAGAATGCCTCTCTTGGCAGCTTGTGCTTCATTTCTCTAGTCCCTGTTATCCATTTCCATGTATTAATAGGAAAGTGATGCTCTGTGGCCTGTGCATGAGAAACTGTTGAATATGTAAGTTTACAAGAGAGCTCTGCTCTTAGAACTAGGTGAGGAACCTTCTGCTGAGCCCTGGCACAGTCAGCGCAGCTCCATTTGTGGGGTGCTGCACCATTTTTAGTATTGGATTTGAGGTGTATAGAATTGAATGAGGCATATCTGCTATACCTGAGCTTTTTGTGAAAGTGATTCCTTGCTGAGCCATCTGCTTGGATTAAACTTCCAGTGTAGCAATTACATGTTCCATCTGTTTGTGTTGCCTTTGTATCATACCAGGCTGCCCGGGGGGATTTGATCCTGCCAGTGCTAATGAATCTAAAGGGGTGTGTTAGCAGGTTTGGTAAGACCCTGAGTATTGGAGTCATCTCTGTTTCTGATTCACACTTCTCTTCAGATTTCTTTTGTTAGAGAACCCTCAGCTCTCATTGGTCTTCACTTTTAAACACCAAAGCAGCATGGAAGTGTGGTATGTGTGCTCTGTGCTCAGCATGAGTACACACAGATACATAAATACACACTGCACGTGTGTGGCTGCTTGGCCTATCCTTCAAAGAGGTACAAAGTAGATATGATCGTAATCCGAAGAAAGCAATTTTTTCCTTTAAGGAGTAACTGCAATGTATTAATTAAATCTATATTTCTGAGTTTGTTAGCTGCTTCTTGAAAAACTCTTCAGTCACCAAAACAGATTCTGGTGATTTTCGTTTAAACTAATTGATGCATTTGAGTGCCAGTGCATTGTGACTGTGTTTTCTTAGGAAGTGAACAAGAAAAATGAAATGCATCTTTGATATGAGAGAAAGCTGTTGAATGGCATACTCAGCAGAGGCAGTTGCATGTTTAGTCCTGTCTCTGTGCCTTACCTGTGGTGTTCAGTGAGCTCTCCTGAAGGGACAGCTGGGGATGTTGTCAGGACAGGACTTCTGGGATTTTGCAGCAGCCTTTCTTGCAACCCTGAGGAGCCCAGCCTGGAAAGGAGAAGTTTAACAGAGATCGGTTGATTGTGGTGTTTTTGCATTCACCTTCTGCTTTGGTAATTTGTTCCTCATGTTGGCTGCAAAGTAGAAGACAAAATAAAAACCAGAATAATAAAGAATGCTGGGAACAATAAGAATATGACTCAAGTCTGATTTTTTTGCAACATGATTTAAGTGATTTGTTCTTGAACAGTTAGCTGACAATTTTACAATATTGAGTAATCTTGTAGTTCTTAGTGCTTGAAGTAAGGTAGCTAGAGAGGTTTGAACATCACTGTGCTGAGTGCTTTTATTAAAAAGACTTGCCTCTTGCTGTTGAATACAAAAAGATCCATTTCTCGTAGGCTGATGCATGCAGTGTACATGATAAAAAGTAAATGCCAGAAAGGTTTTAATCTCAAGCAGGATGATAGCTGTGGTAAATTCTTGAAAACAGTAGGAGCTGGAGGAAACACCTGAAAATTTAGCATTTCAGTGTGTCCTGCCCCAGAGATTCTAAAGGAGTTTTTGCTGGTATGTTGTTCAATATGTGAGTATTTTGATTAAAAACCAGTGGTATAGTTTCCTTTGTTAGTAGTAGCAGAACAAAGCTGCCAGTTCATGGGAAGTGCCACCTCACCACTTGATAAATGCACCTCCCCCAGTGCTGGGGTGCTTGTTTCCCCCATGCAGACCCCCAACAGTGGTGCATTGTCAAACCAAGGGCACGGAGAGCACCTGCCTGCCCGTGCCCCCAGGAGTCCTGTGGGCCTTGGTGTAAATTATGGGCCCAACTCCTGCTCACACCACAGGGCTTGTCCTCTTTAGGTGAGTTTACACCTGACTCTCAAGGTGATGTTTTAGCTGCTTGGAGAGCTGTGTGAGATTGACCCTTCAGTGAACAATGTTCTGTTGATCCGTGGGGATTTTCTCTGTATTACTGGTTGATGTATTTGGGGGTCACGAAATAGATTGTTACAAACCCATTGCACTTTGGAGATCTTGTGTGAGAGAAACCATGCAGTCTTTTAACAACTCTCCTGTTAATTCCTGTCCTTGCTCCTTGCTTGAATTGAAATTTGCATTTAGCATCTGCTGAGGTTTCCAAGCAGTAAATTTAAGTTTTTAAAATTTCTTTTCCTCTTTGTCCCTAGGGTGTGCTGGACAGATTTTCTCAAATTCAGCCTAAACTCATCTTCTCTGTCGAAGCAGTAATATACAATGGCAAAGCACACAATCACTTGGAAAAGCTGCTGAGGGTGGTAAAAGGTATTTCATTGCATTAGCTATGGTGTAGTTCTGTGAGCACTCAAAGCCTGCACTGCTACTGCTTGTTGCTGTCCTTTCTTCTTTACAGTATCACCATGGCCACTTAGATTTTTCAGAAGAGATTTGAGTAAAATCTGAGTGGTCTTTTCTGTAATTTTAGTAATCTTCTGCTCGCTTAACTTAAATAGATCACCAGAAATTAGTCAGCTTTAGAAATAGATAGTTTTATTTAAGCTTAAGCAAAGTGCTGCTGAAGACAAATGAAGAGGTATTACAGCACTAGAGCTTGCAGATTTACACATAAAAGGCTGGCAATGTTGAGGAAATTATCTTAGGTAACAGTTTAGTCTTTTGGGGTTTCAATACTCAATGCATCAGAATTATTTCTGTTAGCTTGTGCATTACACTGTATGATTCAATCAGGCAGAGCAGACCTTTGGTTATGTAACTAAATGTAGGAAATAATTGTTTTCTTCTTTCTTCCAGGGCTTCCAGATATAAAAAAAGTGGTAGTGATTCCATATGTCTCATCAAGAGAAACCATAGATATTTCTAAGATTCCAAACAGGTAATGGGAGTTTGTGAGCTCTGAGAGTGCAAGCTAGGGGTGAGATGGTTGCTGATAGCTATGGGGACTGCCTGACTGACCTCTTGAACTTGCAAAAGATGAGGTTTAGTCAGGTTTATTGTGGACCCAGCTTCATACTGAAAACAGAAGTAGTGTAGCTTGCTGCAGATGTTTTGCTCCTACAAAACTATTGTTGGCTCTGAATTGAAGGCAAAGTTCAATAGGACATAGCAGGGAGAACAAAGTGGCTTCCAGAGATGAATAATTAATAATTTAGGTGACATTTTTAGAGAATTTGTTTTGCTTATTTACTGGTTTGGATTATTTATGTTAAACACTTTCTGGAAATGCTTGACTTCCAGACTTTAGACTCTGTTTATTCCTGTCTGCTTTGAGCTGTTAAGACTGGGGCAGATTTATAGGCTTGATTTTGTTATGTTCTATTTCAATATTATACTAATGCTTTATTTTAAAACAGAAAAGGCAACAAAGTAACTAGTAATTCAGAGAGTAGACTAGAAATAAAAATTATATACATAGTCTGGGTATATGGCTTATTGTAAAAAAGCTTTTGGATAGAGATAATCTTACGTATGGGCTGGGGTAATGCTTTCAGAAGTTTTTGAAATGTTGCTTTTCCCCCTCTTCTGCAGTGTCTTTTTAGAAGACTTCCTGGCTACTGGGAAAGGAGACCAGGCTCCCCAGCTGGAGTTTGAGCAGCTGCCTTTCAGTCATCCTCTCTTCATCATGTATTCATCAGGCACAACAGGGGCACCAAAATGCATGGTTCATTCAGCAGGGGTATGTCTTCCCTCCTGGGGCTGCACTGCCTCTATTAAACTGCATGACTTAGGTTTTCCCTTTAGCAGCCATACTATCATACCATACACATCATACCATGGTGTACTTCAAGGAAGAATTGATTGCTGACAGGTTTTCAGCAACTTGCAGCGAACCTTTTTATTTGTGGCTATTTGGAAACAAATATGGATTGATAAGGATATATATTGTTTGAGGTTGGTGTGGAAACCTTTTAGATTTCAAGTGTTTCCTGACAGCAAGTATCATTCAGAAAAGCACTAATAAACTGGCCTGACTGATGCTTGTAGAGGAAAGGCCAAAGAACTTGAATTAGGTGTTTGGAACTGATTTTTGGACACTGCCAAGCTCAGGCCCATAGGGAGCTTGCATTTTTTATTATGTAGATTTTTTTCTTTTTTAACCTTTGTTTTCAGTTATCAATCCTTTTTTTAAGGAAGGAAGCCAGAAGGTTACCATCTCCTTGAATGCAGGTTTTGCTCTGCATATATACCTTGCTTCAGGCCATGTCCTGTTGTGGATAGATATATATAGTGCCAAAATGACCCATGCTCACGTTATTTCCTTTTACTACTGATGTTCTCAAGTTCTTAAAGCACCCAAAGTGACTCCAGCAGTCAGGCATAGTGTTGAAGCTTTAACTCTGCCACTAATATAATCCTTAAATGGCAGGGCTTTTTCCCTCCCAAGGCAGGCAGAATGTGTTGTCCAGTGCACTTGTACCAGCAGGGATAAATGGAACTGCACAACTTTTAGCCGGAGTCCATAATTTCTGCTGTTTCCTGTGGAAGTCAGGATGAGCATCCTGCAAGGCTGGCTGTTGTGGTGGCCTGAGGGCAGGATCCTTTGATGCTGTGCCCATAGTGTGTGTGTTCTTGCCTCTCTTTGATGGCAAGGACTGGAGGATTTGCCCACAGACAAATCCCCTGCTGCCTGTAAACACTCTGCTTTATATATTATCAATAGGAGTTCATACCAGGCAGCATGTGACATACGAAATGGTCCCTTTGGGACACAAAGCCAGTGTTTATGAGGAAGAAAGGTGTATTTTGAAGTTTGACAGCTGTTTTGAAGCTGTGCTGGCTTTAGACTGGTTAAGTACTTGCAGAGGTGGCTTAGTAAAAACAGGACAGGTGTTTTGTTCAGTGATGGATGATAAACAGTGGAGATGAAAACACAGATGGAGATTAGACAGTGGGACTTTGCTGCCAAGTTCTTTCTCTTTGTATGTTACCTGTGTGGCTGCTTAGCTTGCCCTGAATCATGACTGCTCTCCATCTTTTCAGTTCCTCCAGAGCTACCTTAGAGTTTAGGTACAGACTGCTCATCCCTGCTGGGGAGCAGGGCAGGTGATGGATGGCTGAATAGGTTTGTAATGATTCTCTTCCCACTGAGCAGCTCTAGTTCTGTGTTGCAGGGTGGTTTCCCCTCCCTTCAAGTTCTGGTGCTAACACCTCCGGCCTAAAAACAAACTGTTGTATCAGAGGCCTCAGGGTTTGCATGGTTTGTATGTCAGTTTGAGTAGGACCTTCAGAAAGCCCTTGCAAGTACATTCTTAGATGTCTTCTACACACTTGGTTGGGTTCCTCTCTTTGTTCTAGGCTCAATCTTGTTTCCACTGGAATTATAGTAGGATTCTCATTGATTTCAACAAAACCAAATTAGCCCACCATCTTTGTCTCATTTTCCAGCCTTAGATTAACTCAACTTTGGTTTTGGTAGTTAGAACAGAAAGAAGAGATGACATTTCAGTGGAGACATTTCAAGTATTGCTTATTTATAGTGTGCTTTGATGCTGTGTTGTTACTGTACTGATTTTTAGATGCCAATAGGCAGCTTACTTTAAATTCACAACTCAGTTTATCTGCAGTATGTTTCTGGTCTGTTTTCCCTGCACATATTCTGGTTTTTTTGATACATAGTGAAATGACATATATAAATAAAGAAAATGCAGCCAGGTCATGGGAGATGTTTTAAAAACTGGTGCCTCGGAGGGAGTAGGCTTTTTCTGGTCTGTGTGGATTGAACAGTTAGTTGGGTATGCTACAAAAGGACATTTGGAGGGTTCTTTTTAATGCGTGAAAGACATTAGTGAATAACTGTTATTCTTTAGTCCTAAAAACATTGGTTCTGCTTCCCACTTCATTCACAGACCCCTTTTCAGTTATTCCATATTCTCAGCTATCTAAAGAGATAATTCACTTTTTAAAATCCCCATCAGTTCATTTCTTTCCATCTTAAAGACTTGCAAGACTTGGGCTTAAACACCTGCACTGCTGCAGATTCCTTGTTTAGCTGTAGGCAAATCACTCTGAGGATTTTTCATGCTTGGACTCTTCCTGAACAGCACGTCAAGAACGCTGCTGGTTTGAGACCAGGGTGGGCAGCCATGAGTAGCTACTCATGGCAGGCTCTCAGCTGTGTAAGTGCCCAGCACTGGTCCCTCATGAGCTCGGAGTGGGGCTCAGGAGCAGCAGGGCCTGCTGGTCTTTGACACTCCAGATGCTCAGCACTTCACCAGCCATATGTTGAGCCCAGCAAAGAGAAGCAGACCAGTAAGTTCTATCAGCTGCCAGATCTGTGTCATGAAACGCTACATGCTTGGGATTTATTTTGAGGGTTGCAAAAGTCCTATAAATAAACCAGTCCCATAAATAAACTTGAGAGAGCATCTTGGGCTGTAAGCTCTTTACAACAGCTCTGCCTTCTCCCACAGTACCTTTGTTTCCAGGCTGAGACTTAATGGGTTTTACAGGGGAATAGTTCATGGCCTCTACCTGAAGTCATTGTTAAAAATTCCCTTTTTGGCTCCATAACCGTGAAATAGCAAAAACTAAATGAAGGAAAAAGAAAATCAATATTTATTTTAATTGAATTTGACTTTTAATTTTGCTATCTTGTGTGGCTCTTTCAGAATCTCCTGCAGGGGCAATGTGCTTTCTTTTTGTAAGTGCAGTAATTATGTTAACACCTGCAATTCTTTTGGCAGCCTTAACAATCCAGTTAGACACAGTGTTTCTAAATCCTGATGGTTTTAATTTTCATCTGTAGAAGATGGTAGCTGTAGCTAGGTGGCAGCGTTGTGACAGCTGAGGGTGTTCAAACAGTAGCAGGTGAATTCAGATCTGATTCCTTTGAGCTGTGAAGCGAAAATAAGATTTACTCCTTTATTTTTATTTAATGTTTTTTGCCTTTTTTCTCCTGAAGCGTGTGCCAGTTTTATGACTCTCCTTTTTCATTTCAAATGTTTATCTGTAATCTGTTTTCTTTCAGTGTAAATCTTGTTTCATGCTTATGAAGCTCTTAATAGTTTCACTGTAACTCCCTGCATAAATGCAAAACCCATTTTTTATTTTAACATCAGCCATGTTAATTTGTCACTGCAGTGAAGTGACTTAATGAAGTAGCCTGTAAATTTATTTATCCTAACAAGTTATGCTTTAATGATGATCAGGGGTACTTTAGCAGCATTTCCAACAAAAGAAAAGGAAGTAATATATTTAAGTACATTATTAATATTGATGCTCTGAGCAGTGAGACATTGCACATTGCTAGTCACTTCAGCATTTACAAGATGTCTCTAGTGTTAGGTCTTTGTCTCCTAGATGTTAATAGATAAGATAATTTGGATACATAGTGCTAATGTATAGCAGCTGCTGCAGTTCATAGCAGCCCTCAGTCCTTCATTCCTCCCAGTTGCCCAAATACACTGAAAATGAAACTCTGTCAAAGGGCTTATCTTGGAAAATCTGGCTGGTAAAAGCCTGTTGTTTAAAATGATGGTCTGCATGGAGTACTCTGCAACTCTGGCTGTGTAGAGTTGGAAGTGAAGGAAGTTACTTATTCCATGGATTAAAAGGGATGTGCAGTGGGAATTGCTGAGGTCTAATGAGATAGGCTGAAAAGTTATGAGAATGAGGAATGCAATTGCTGCTGCTGTAGATACGCCCTGGGATTTACTTCAGTTGTAGTTAAAGGAAATACTTGCTTTAATCCTGCAAAGTATTGACTACATTAGTATTTTTTAAGTCTTAATGTGCTGTCAGAGTTTTGCTTTTCCTTCATTTATTTATTTTTCTTTCACTGCTTTTCCAGGGTACACTAATACAGCACCTGAAAGAACACATTCTTCATGGCAACATGACCAGCAGTGATGTGATTATGTACTACACAACGGCAAGTGGGGCTTAAGATAATATGTGTTTCTTACAAAGATGAGACAGCTTTTCATACACATCTACAAGTACATTTTAGAGTATTTGAAGTCTTTGTTCTGCAAGGGATTGTCTTACCTAACTGAGTTTAAAAAAATCAGGTGAAGTAATACAATGCTACAGGGACCTGTCTGATGAAAGGTCAAAGCCATGTTAAATGTTTCTGACCTAACTGGTGAGGAAAATGGATTGGTTTTTACAGTCTCTTAGGTTTATTGATCAAACTGCTTCATCAATATCACCTGCAAATCAGATTCCAGCTTCCTGCATCATGCAGGGCTAGAGCATACAGAAGATGAGAATTTCTGTTCTGGTGGGGAGGAAAGAAGCTGCCCAACTCCAGACTTGGGCAAGGAAAGGGAGTAAACCTGATCTATGTAGCAGTTCAGTTATGTGATGGGGGTGGGTTTTTTAATGCTGTGATAAAGAAAAATGATTCCAAAGACTCCCACTACTGCAGTGGTTTGAGAAGGCTCATGTCTTTCCTCATGAATTCCTTTCTGGACTTTAACACGACTAGTCAGTTTGCAATATCTCCATGGAGGGATCATTGTAATTGCCTTGTCTCAAAGTTGTCTGGTCTCTTGACTCAGCCTTAAAGCTACTTGTATGTGGAGGCCTGGAATCCCCATCTCATGAGATATTTGTAAGGATGAGTTAGATGAGCATCCATCAGGAATGTGTAGCTGATCAGTGTTGGGATAGGTGAGAGGATAAGCAGTGCTTCAGCCTTCTTTGCTGATTCTTTAATACAGTTAGACATAATAAGCAGAGATGGGCATGAACTTGGGTATTGGTTTCATGGTTTCTTACAGCAGGAAGCCTTCAAGCAAGGGAAGTGGATGGGAAGGTAGTACCTCTTGCATGAGGGCAGGGATTATGCTTTGGTCCAGTTTCTGTCAAGATCTGCACCTCTCCATCCTTTTAAAGTTGCCTGTAGCTCCTCTACCAGCATGAGACAGCAGGCAGCAGTCCTGATCCTGTGCTAGAGCTCCCAGAACAGCAGACTGGCAGCTGATGAAGATAAACTGATGTAGGTATCTTCTCTTTTCCAGACTGGCTGGATGATGTGGAACTGGCTCGTGTCTGCACTTGCTACAGGAGCTTCAGTGGTCCTGTATGATGGATCTCCCCTAGTTCCTTCACCAAATGTGCTCTGGGACTTGACTGACAGACTAGGGTATGTAAATAAGATTAAATAGAAGGACAATGGTATTTGCCCCTGTCACAGTGACCACAACCAAACAACCTCACTAAAGGTGTTGTGCCCTTGGTCAGGAACTCATACAGAGCATGAAATAGTTTATCTTTTGACTTAGCCTTGAGTGGAACATTTTTTGAGAGAGCAGGAGAGACAAAGAGCTAATTGTTTCAAATTTGAGTCAGGTATTAGAATTCCAGGCAAACAAAGCGCTTTGGTTCAATAGTCAGTTTTCAAGAGCAGCCTTTTCAAAAGGCAGTAATTGGGAACAATCTGAAGAGTAATTTCTCAGCACACTCAGAACTTAGTAAATAAGAATCTTTTCTTCAAGCAGCTCAACTAAGATTCAATATAGAACATTGGCTTCAAGACATAAATTGACTGGAAAGGCTCAGCAGGGTTGCTTATATCTTCATATTTTGCTTTTTAATCTGTAATGCCTAATTCTTGCTGACAAACTGTTCAGTAATTGTTTTATACTAGTTTTCATGCCTGAAAATGCTCACAGTGCCCTTTCTTGAAGCCTGGAGAATCATATAACCTGCTGTAAAACAGCGTGGTGGCATTTAACTTTGTATACTGGTTGAACTTTGATTTGTTTTAAATTATTTTTTATTTCGTAACTTCCCTATTTTGCCAAGTGGGTATAAGGAGTAGATTTGAATGTTATTACTGGAAAAATAAGAAATAAGTGTAATTTTAATTGATAATTAAAATTAATTTGTTAGTGGTAGAAAGTGGATGACAGAACAATTACTTTCCGACTCTTGATAATTAATAATTGAAACTTCACTGTCTCTTGTGACATGTAATATTTAAAGAGTGGCATTTTGTCTCTGGCTTTTACAACCAAGTTAATGCCTAGTCAGAATGCTCCAGTAGAGAAACAGTACAAGGAAACCCACAAACTTAAGCCACGGCCCACCTCCGCCCCAAAAAACTCTGGTAGAACAACAGGCAAAAAATTAGAATTGAGAAATAACACAGCTTATTTTTAAGCATTGTTTCTACATGCCAAATCTGAGTGAAGATAAATGTGTCTGCATGTCTCACTTTTGTAATCTGGCGCTAAAAGCGGTGGCCATCTGGGTGGTACTTCATCATGCAGTCTGTTCCCAGCTCACTCTTATGTTAAATATGTTAAAAAAAGGCTTCAACATGTGAAGACTACCTTGCTTCTCTGAAGATGCACCGCACTTGCCTTCAGATACCCTGATGATGCTGTAAGAATATGCTGTTTCCTACTGCACGGCAAGAGCTGCTCCAGTGGACATCCACTGATGATCTGTTCAAGTGAATTGGGGGATGGTGACTGAATGCAGTTATGTAGCATTTGGAAGGAAATAATAGGAGACTTGGCTCTACAAGTGCTATAGAGGAAGTGTCAAAGAGATTAAAAATAAACAGAGAAGCATTTTGTATTCTAATGTAAAATAAGCACTGATTGGAGGCATGGAAGGAAAGTAAGATGTTACATAAGAGTAAAATTAGTTTACATGACTGGGGTACACGGTACCTGAGGAGCAGTGTCCTGTGGGCTGTCGTGGCGGAAGGCTGCCTGCCCGTGGCAGGGGGCTTGGAGCTAGATGATCTTTAGGGTCCCTTCCAACCCAAACCATTCTGTGATTCTATTGTGCTTTTCCTATGTGCCTGATAAAGTGCTCTGTGCACTGATATGTTTGTGCAAGTAGCCTGTTCCTACGTGAGGTGAGAGTCATTCACCTGCATGGCAAAGGAAAGCATCCCCTTTCGATGGTGTTGAAATAACCTCCTCTCCTTGCCTGGAAGTTTTACCTTCTATCTTGCCTTTGGAGGAAAAGCCAAGATAGCAGGATCTTCTTTTAAGCTCTGGTGATGTCTGTGTTGCCCGTGTTCTGTGCACTCAGACTGTATCCCTTATCCTCATCTGGCTCCTGTGCATTTTCTTGAGTGAGTTTATTGCTGTAATATAAAATAAATTAGCAGAAGGCAGGGAAGAGGACTTCCTAAATGGCAGCAGAAACATTAAACTAACACTTCTGTCGATAGAGTAGGGAAGAGGCACAGCCTTTGTTTCAAGCTGATTTTATCGTATTGGAGAGCTCCAAATAAACTTTGCCAGGGCAAGATTGTTCAGTTGGGCCAAATTTCCTTTTTTTTTTAGGCACTGGCAATTCAGGCTTTCACTGGTGCAAACTTCCCAGGTATCTCCAGAAAATCATTGGCTGCTGTCTCAAAGTATTTTTTTATCCAACTGTGCCCTGGAATAGCGAAGTTTTTCTGTGCAAGAGTGTATGAGGCACCAGCTTTGTGTTACACAGCTTTGTGGCCATTATGGCCCATTAATGAAGTAAACATAACATTTTCCGATGTCTTTGCAATGTTCTGCAGTTACAAGTTTTTGTAAGTGTAACTGGATGTTTCCATGAGGTGGGAAAGCTTTGCTTAATATTTAAAGATAGAATGAAAAGTTTCAAAGCTGCAGAAATGACATGTGATCTGACTAATTTTGATAGTTCAGAAGGATGTGCCTTGCACTTAGAAAGCTTTAAGAGACTGCATTGTTTGACTAATCCATGTACAGAGTGTCTAACAGCCTCTGCTTACTGCAGTGGGAATTGCAGGTCTTTAGGATCTTAGCATATTTAAATAGGCAGAATGTGTAAACTTTTTTTCCCTCTAGGATCACCATCCTTGGAACGGGTGCGAAGTGGCTGGCTGTGCTAGAAGAGAAAAATTTAAAACCATGTAAGCTTGAAAAAGCTATAGAATCCCTCCTGTCCTCCCTCATACCTTTCCTCTCTTGGTCCTGGCCCTCCATCTTGTCACAATCCTTGGTGTAATTATTCTGGATTGTAGTGACAGAGTTCCAAACCTTTGTGAAAATTATACCTTAACTGCTGTTGATTTTTCTCTTTTAAGGTGAAACACACAATCTCCAAACACTCCACACTATCCTGTCTACAGGATCACCACTCAAATCTCAGAGCTATGAGTATGTCTACAAACACATAAAAAGCAGTGTCCTCCTGGGATCCATTTCAGGTGATGCTTTTATACTGCAGCATCTTAGCAATTCTCTTGATTGCCTGTGCAATTCCTTCTTGCTTATTTGTGCTGTATGTTTGGGAAGCTTAAGCCTTGGATCATTTGGGATTGGCTGTAGTTAAACTGGAATGAACTGTCTTTTTAGTGCAGAGATTTTTCTGCATAATTCACTGTGCCATAATGAAACTCATACACTCCAAAGGGTTTTTGGTGGATGTTTTGGATCTTAGCTCTTTTTAAGTATGATCATTTATTTTGACTGGCTGTCCTTAGGGGTAGCAGGGTTGAGATCAAGAAAAGAGTCTATTAACCTGCAGAACATACTGTTCTGCAAATAGCTGACTTTAGCAGAAAATATCTCTTGGAGAGTTCCCATTTCAGTTCTTTTGTGCCAAGTAATTGGCACTGCAGACAGATTTTTTGTAAATTACATAATTAGAGAAATATCAAGCCCCCATGCTGTGCAGTTTGTTGTGAGGAATGCTAGCTGGGGCAACTTCTGCTCACGTAAGATCCACTACAGCACTCCTCGTTTCGCTTTGTAACAAGGACTGACTTTTTCAAAGGGCTTTTTAACTCAGTTTAGTTTGATTTTTAAAGTATAACTATTCTGCTGCTGAAGTTATCTCTGACTCTGGGCTCAGTAAGAGTAGTGCTGAATCTAGAACTTGCTACTACAGACATTAATAGACTCTAATGCAGAAGCCTATTTTTGAGTCAAGCCAGCATGATTGATTTGTGTCTTAATTCTACTTCCTTGAAGTCCTAGAAAGACTATAAATATTCCAGTTAAGTAAGCACTTTGACAGTATCTATTTTTCTTAAGATAACTGTTCATCCTATAGGTGTGGCTCCCCTCCTCCTATGCTAATAAGATATAAAAGCTAAGTAAATGTTGAGTGCTATAGCTTGACTGATTACTTTAATCAAAACAAACAAGAAAACATTTCTAAGTAATTCTGTAAATACCCTAAGTCTGTAAACTGGGGCCTGTTTATTTTCTCACTCTCCTATAAATGGAAATTTCCTTAAGATTAAAGAAACTGTTGAAAGGAGAAAAGTTCTGCCTTAAGGGGTGGTTCTGTATGAAAGGCATACACATATAAAGTAAGGAAAGAAACCTTTTAATAAAAGTCACAACATTCTAGATAGTACTGTTTGTTCTGTGATGCTTAATGTGGACCAGAAACATTTGGCAGAGGTGGCAGTTTTCAGTTTCAGAGTTCTATAGTCTTCAGGTTAGTTTTTTCCAAAAAGTACTGTATATTTTAAATGGACTACTTTTTTTTGTAGGTGGGACAGATATCATTTCATGTTTCATGGGTCAGAATGTTACAGTTCCAGTTTACAAAGGAGAAATTCAGGCCAGAAATCTTGGAATGGCTGTAGAAGCATGGAATGATGAAGGTAACCATTATCCAAAATATTAGGCATGCTTATGAAATACAGTAGTTACATGACCATAATTTTTATTTGTCAGGTGGGTAAACAGTCAGCTGTTAATGGGTGATTCCACTTTAGGAACATGTTCCACAAAAACTGCATCTGGATCCATCTGATCTGGATTCCACAGTGAATATAATGGTCCCTCCTTTCCCATTGCTCTGCTAAAGCACATCAAGGCCAAATTCCAGCTTTTGGTGGTGTTCATTAGCTGTGTTGCTGGGGATGCCAGGCTGGCTTCCACCCTGTGGTGTAGCTCTCCTGAAGTTCCTGAGGTTAAGGTAGGGATGACCTTAGGAACAGAACACCAACTGAAACCAAGACCACCAGTCACAGCCCATCCCATACTTAGACCAGTATGTGGCTGTAATAGTGGGAACTGCAGGTGCTCTTTGCTTTGGTAATCTGTTATTTACAGAAGAGAAATGCAGAAAATGCCTCTTTCTTTGTAAACAGGGAAACCAGTTTGGGGTGAAAGTGGAGAGCTGGTTTGTATCAAGCCTATTCCCTGTCAGCCCACACACTTCTGGAATGATGAGAATGGAAGCAAATACAGAAAAGCTTATTTTTCAAGATTCCCAGGTATGTCATGAAGGGCTTTGGGTATTGTTCAGGCTGACCAAGGATACAGGTTGTATTGCTGCTGTCAGGAAGGCACAGGTTTATTTGCTATTGCTCAGTGACAGGCACATGCAGCTTTGAATCTCGATTTCCAGGGGAAGAACTCACTCCACAGAAGGTTTCATAATATCTCTGTTTTCTAGTGCTTTGTTTTGAGTATGTATCCAAATCAAACTAGTAAAAATCTCTGCAAGGCTCTAATCCCATTTTGCTGCTCTTATTAGGCAGATCTGACTGTCACAGCCTTCCAGTCTGCAGTGCAGACAGACTGCTTGGCATGAGAATAAAATGGAAGTGCTGAATAGGTCAGGTAGCAATCTGCTATTAATGAGTGCCACTGCACCTCTGCCAGGCTGCTCCTGCCTCGCTGGAGGAGTGAATCCCAAGGGAAAGTGCTGACCTGCTACCTCATTAGCATGAGGATTAAGTATATGCTGCCTCAGACATGCACATTCTGTATTCACAGTCTTCCACAAAGTAAAGGAACAGGCACTGTGGGCCAGAGGCTTTCTTCCTAATAATTGTGGAGGACTCTGCTCATCCAGGGCTTTTCCTTATGTGGTGGCACAGTGATGCTGAAATCCCTGCTGCCTCCTGGGCAGGGATTTTAGAGGAGCAGGACCTCCAGCTGCTGTTTTTTGGAGACAGAAGCTTTTTTTAAAAACAGCAGCAATACAGCATGTATTCACAAGAGAAGCCAGAATGTTCAGCAGGAGAGAATCATATAGGAAAACAGGGAATGTGGAAGTTGCAGCCTGCATGTAAACCTGGCAGCAGTAAATAGAAGAAAATCTGCCTGATGGTTGTTAGACTGAAATCACTGCAGTCCAGAGGTTCTGTCTGAAACCCCGTTTCCTGTCTTCTTTTGTAAATGGGCTTAAAGCTGTAACACAAGTTAGAAAATGGTCTTATGTGCACTTGCATGTGCAAATAATGGAGGTTGGAAATTCTTTTTAGAAAAATTTGAGTAGAATTGGCTTCTATGTCTAGTTTTGGCAGGCTGTTGTAGTAGTATCAATCTTAAGAATAATACAAAGTCATTCTAGCTCTGAAAAGTCAAATCTGATTTTACATTAACACAGACCAAGAACACTAAGCACATAAGCTCCCTAGGGAATTGTTGAGACCTGTTATGCAAGCCCTGAAAGCTTCTTGCACAGAATTGAACATCATAAAAGAAGTGGATCAAGAAAGACTGGTGGGAATACTGTTACCTCTGTGGAAGACTCTTCCAGCTTGCTCAAAATACAGTGTTCAGAGGAGCTGTTGATCTGTTTTGTAGGGGTGCCGTTTAGTCATGCAAACAAGCAATCAGAAGATAATGTGGATTTTGATCCCGATGTATGAGCTACTCCTGGGTGTGCTAGCTCTTTGTGGTAAATGCAGTGTGAATTGTTTGTGTAGTTAAATGCTGCTACACTTGCTGTGGGTAGTTCTCAGAGTATATCTGATATATTTATGTATGGATCTTAATAAGTTAATGTGAGTTGAGTTGCACAAATGTCTGCTGTGACTGGATGAGTAAGAAAGCAGCTGCTTGACCTCTGCCATTCCCTAATAGGTGTTTGGGCCCATGGTGACTACTGCAAAATTAATCCCAAGACAGGAGGAATTGTCATGCTGGGTCGCAGGTAATGTATTTTGGTGGAAGTGTTTTGAGTAGACAAGTGTTAAAATTTGCAATCTTCAGCTTTAAATTAATCAGCAACTGGATTAGAGGAAAGAGACTTCAAAGTTCTACTCCAGTTTTCTATTTGTGAACACAAGACAGTATTGGACTTTGTGTTCCATGGTTTATAATGGTCACTTAGTTTTAATTGAGTGCAGCGCATTCAGGGTGGTGAATTGGGAGATTCTTCTGGTCTTGCCTTTACCATCAACTTGTTTTACAGCAAAACTTCATTATAGAGGGTCAGATATTAAGCTGTGCCTGTTTTAGTGATCACAGCTGGGGCTCAATTTTCTGCTTGCATTTCAAAGCTGCTGTTTGAAACAAAGTTGAATGAATGATATCGAGGTTCTGTGTATGGCTTCATTCTAATGAGAAAAATGCCTTTTTGAATTAAATTCTCTTACAATTCTATTTCTGAAGTGGCTGCATTTTCATTGCTCAAAATGTAGAGAGACTTGCTTAATTGAATCAGTTTTTCCTCTTCATCAAACTGTAATCACATTTTAATGCTTTTTTGTTTTGTTTGATTTTTTTTCAGTGATGGTACATTAAATCCAAATGGAGTAAGATTTGGGAGTTCTGAAATCTATAACATAGGTATGAAATCAACTTTCCAGCTCTCTCAGCTTTAAATCTGTTGCCTTAAATCTGAAATTCAAGCATTATAAAGGTGCTTGAAAGGATTAAGTAATAAGACTTGCTGCATTTCAAATGGAAGACAATACAGAGTATATTAGCATTAGTCAAATTTTGCTTTTGTGAACTTGAAACTGGTTGCTTTGCTGAAGTATCTCTAGGGTGGGAGATGACTGGTTGAGATATACAAAAGCAACATCTTAAGGAGCACACAGTAAGGCCTTACAGACTCGTAGTATCATGCAAATTTATAAGAGAATGTTAGGCTCCCCCCCCCGCCCCAAGACAAGCTCTTGACACTGTTTGTATTGTAGCTTACCTGATAATTAAGAAGTAGTCCTTGAGCTTGTGCTTCTGCTTCAAAGACTGGATGCTGTGCCGGGTAGTGAAACTGTCCCTGCAGAGGTGCTAATCTGAGACTTAACTTGTTGCCTCCTTGGTTTTATCATCAGGCACATTATTCTCTTACCTGTGCAGCAGTGGGGACTGTGAGGAAAGCCGGAGAAAATGGCTTAGCCCAACAGCTTATCTGTCCCAAAAGTTAAAACAGATTTTTTTTTTATGGACCTAAATGTATGTGAACCTTAAACCTGGATTTTCCCCTGGGCAGGAGCAAACATTTCAGAGCACCTCGAGGGGAGGCTCAGTGTGGGATAACCCAGCCGGGGTGTCTGTTTGCCTTTGCAGCTGTAGGGGAGGTGACTTCGTTTTTTCAGTACGACCACAAAAAACGTGCACCCAGAATGGCGTATTAATACAAATCCTCCTAAGGGATTTCCCTTTATTTTCCAGTGGAAGCCTTTGAGGAGGTTTCTGACAGCCTCTGTGTCCCTCAGTACAACAAAGATGGGGAGGAGAGGGTGATACTCTTCCTGAAGATGGCATCGAACCACACGTTCAGCAAGAGCCTGGTGAAGAGGATCCAGGACGCGATCCGGATCGCGCTCTCTGCCCGGCATGTTCCCAGCCTCATCCTGGAAACCAAAGGCATTCCGGTATGTCATGAAAAATGCTGCCTACTTTTTTCTTTGTCACCTTGAATAGTAATTAAGGAGCAGTTGTCATTGCTCTTCAAACCCACATACATGGAAATTTTAGCATCTCAAAAGTGTATTCGAGCTTTATAAATAGTTTGTCTATGTTGCCTAGCAACATCTTTTCATCTCCTTTTCAGCTAAGCATGTTTTTTGTTTTTTGTGTTGCATTTTTTCAGTAATGTATCCATAGCCTTTGAAAGGAAAATATTAAAAAGGTAATTGAAGTGAGTTTTTTCTGGCTATCCATAAGCTTATTTTGTTTTTGTCTTCCTGCTATGAATGACATTCTTAGGAAAGCTGAGAGCACTCAGCAAATTCAGAAAATCATTTTGTAAACCATTTCACTTTTATATCTCTTTAGCCACTTAAATGCAGCTCTATCACTGTCTTAACTGTAACAGTAATTGAAATTGTTGTGCCCGTGTGGGAGGAGAAATTTGCGTAGCTCAAGGTTCTGCATGCTCAGTCTCCTGAAGCTGTTCTGCTACAGTGCTCTTTGTATGAACTCTGTAGCTGGAATGTCTGTTTTTATAGTCCTCTCTGATGCTACAGTCTCCTCACAGTCTGAGCAGCAGGATGGGGGTGGAGAGGGTAGTTTTTCCAAGTCCATTTGCACACAGACTTGAGCTCTCTGTGATTTGTTACTCTGATGCCCCTTTTTGCCAGTATTGGTTTCCTTGTGAAAGGGCTCTAGTGTTCAAAGCCACCAACCTCTGTGGT
This sequence comes from Sclerurus mexicanus, assembly GCA_013396755.1. Lineage (NCBI taxonomy): Eukaryota > Metazoa > Chordata > Aves > Passeriformes > Furnariidae > Sclerurus > Sclerurus mexicanus. The sequence goes on along the minus strand of VWZF01006663.1, from coordinate 321,651 downwards.
CCACACAGGGATCTGGTTCTGATCTGTTGAGTTACTTCTGTTCCAGGCCACTGTTGACAAATAGTACTTGGCTCAAAATGTCTTCTTTGCATAAGTGTAAAAAAAATCCCCTGAAGTTCAGGTTTTCTGAGCTGCAGCTCAGCTTCTGCATGAAGTGTTGAACTTGTGAACTGTATAAATCACCTGAATGTACAGCACAAAGTAGATGACAGTGAGGTGTTTGTGATGGGCTGCCCCTCAGGAAAGCCTGCTCAGATCATTAATTAGTTCACACATTGACTGAATTGAGAATTGAGTGAATTTTAATTACCTTTCAGATAAATGTGCCAGTGGTAAAGTGATCAAAGCTGTCTTCCATCTTTCTTCTACAGTTTTGCTTGGAAGGGAAACCTCCTATTTCTTTCTACTTTTAGAAATGTGTTTGCATTCTTATCTGAAAATATAGTCTAATCCTGACACTGATTTCTGGTAGAAACAGTACAGCTGTGATGAGGTGATTTAGTAAATACAACGAATGGCTTTAATGGGATATCCAGGTGTTAAAAAAACATAGTGCAAATCTATCTAGTCCTGTCCTGACCAGGTAAGTATTCTGGTCATCATCCACCAGACTAACTGATTAAAGTAAACCAACTTGCTTTGAATAGTCTGATCTTTTTTAAAGGGGACAGTTCCCTTGCAGGCCACTGAGGTGTTCTGGTTTCTGGGCACTTGTGACAATTAGGTTGTTAAACACTGAGGAGAAGGAAGAAGAGTGGTTAAGTAAGGTGGCTCAGAAGGTTTGGATTACACATGGCTTCAGTAATGTAAAAAGGAAAAGTTCAGTTTAGCATCCAGATCAATATTGCAAGACTGTATTGAGTTGAGGAGTATTTAACTTGGCTCTGAATGATCTCAGAAGTTACAGTGCTCTTATGCCAAAAAGATAAGAATTAGGTTGTTTTTTCTGTGATGTACTTACTTTGAGTAACACAATGTAATAGAATTTGTGTGACTCATGAGTGGAGGTGAACCCTCTGTTGGCTACAGTTTATTTTGTTTGCTGTGGTTTGTTGTGAAACATTTAACTATAGAGGGCTATTTAAGCTCACTTTGCCCTATTAGAAAAAAACTGTCCATTTAAGATGAGATTTCTTCTCCAAGTCCCAGTGCAGCTGGGCTTTGCTTTTTAACCCACCCATGCAAAACTAAGAATTGTTTGATATTTGGATGTGTCAGAACATAAACATTAAGTATTTTTAGTGTTTATACCATGATTCTCATCTGGCTTTGTTGTTTTATACTGGAGCTTGATCGTGCTCACAGTATTACCAATAGGAGTAATAAACTAAAGTGACATATAAACTCTTTGAATTCCACCTACTCTTCAAGTGATTTTTTTCAGAAGAAAGTGCTTCAAGTGTAAGAGAAGAAAAGGCATTTTGCTAAATTTTGATAGAGTTCTGGGATTGGTGGGGGGGGTTTCATGAGTATTTCCATAAAGCTACTACATCAAAAACATGTAATTTTATCTTTGCTGGTTTTGTTTTTCAGTATACAATAAACGGGAAAAAAGTGGAAGTAGCTGTGAAGCAAATAATTGCAGGGAAAGAAGTTGAGCAGCGGGGAGCTTTCTCAAACCCGGAGGCTTTGGACCTGTACCAAAATATTCCTGAGCTTCAAGACTATTAAAGTCACTTGTTTGTTTTTTTGTTTTGTTTTTGTTTTTTGCATCTGTCTTTGTTCTGTGTTTGTTTTGTATATACCAATACTGTATGTAAAGAAAAAGCTCTATTTAATACCAGTGGTTCTTTTAAAAGAAAAAATATTTCATGAAGTGCATTATGAAAGGCTTGGGTAAAGCTTAGCTCCCTTTTATTGGTTAAATATGCCATATATTTTGGAGTTTTTTTTCCAGCCTGGAAGGAGAAACCTGCCTGCTTTGATTTTTATATATGTGAGTGCATCTTTTCTGGTTAGATTTACATCAGCCCATCAAATGGGAGCACTAATAGTTGCAGTTACAGATAGAATATTTCTTTAATAAAATGTTTCCTTTCTTTTTTTTAAACTGGATTTTTAGCAACACTTTTCAGTCCATGTGTTTCAGTAACCTGTAAGGAATATGCAGTGATTTTTAACTCCTTGACCCTGAAACATATGTAGTGTGCATTTAAATATTTTTATAAATCCAAATCATAATGCACTAAACCCATTTGACTTGACTCAGAATAATTTCAGTCTTGAAATATCTCACAGTACCCTTGAAGGTAATTGCTGCTTCATTTTGTGATGTAGCCTTCCTATTGTTTTAAGCTTTTGGTTGATAGACTTCTGGGGGCTCAGAAGGTGAGGGAGCAATTGCCTCCTCCTTGTTCCTGGGGTAACTCCAGGTTATTTCCATGGAATTTACTGACATTACATAATTGCAGCTGAAGGCATTTTGCTTCCTTGGTTGAAGTCCTTTATTGGCTCTAAGGCAGTGATCCCATGTTAGGTTAACTGAGGAATTCCAGTGTGTGTGTTTATTAAAAGCTGATGGGTTTTGTAACTTTTTTTACTAAGTGTCATGTTGAAAGTGAAAGACAAGTGTTTTCTAGCTCTGTATCCTTCCAGTTTATAAAGGGAAAAATACTGTAATGAGCATACTAAAACGGTAAAATGGAAGCACTAAAGTGTTTTTGTTTTTCATAAAATACAGTTGCAGTAGTTGTATGACCCTCTGGCATCCAGTGTCTCCTGCACTATTTGAATTTTGTGGGTGGAATATTACTGTAATTACAACTGTGTTGAATGCATTCAGTGTTGATAAAGAGTTAATTAAAATGAATTGATTCTTTATATATATAATTATATATTACTTCTGTTTCAACTGCTACTGTCTTATTTTTATTTTCCTTTAGACTGGGTGTCATGGGATAATTTTTAGTTTAATTTGTTACTGATTTAATGGTTTTAATCCAAGTCCAACTTACTCTGACAGTTCTATCCTGTTTTCTTATGCAGAATCCAAGACAAGTAAAACACTGCTGCTAGTTCTGTATGCACAGCTGGCTCATTGAGAAGGTCAGAGGTGAACAGAAGTGGAAGGAAAATATGCTGAAGATGTGCTTTGTGTCAGTGCAGTGAGAAGCTGTAGGTTGTGATATGTTAATGTTGCTGAAAGGATGCACCTGAGCACTGAAAGGTGTTCTCTGTTACTGAGGGCAAAATCTAGAGGCTCGTGTGCAGCAGCAGCTGGTGAATGTTTATTATGTATTTCCCCTACCCTGTGACAGATCTCAGCTCACTGGCTCCAGAAGGCTGAAGGCTGTTGCAGAACATGTCAAATATTGCAACCAGTAGCTGGGTAAGGATGAAACTGCCCATAAATGCAGCTGGGGATCAGCCCCTCTCAGGTGGCTCTGACTGTTCCACACAGTCAGCGTGGACACAGCCCCACAGTCTGTGGGATGCAGAAATCCCTCATTAGCAAATGAGGCTTTAAATTTCTGTACTGTACCACAGCAGATCATGCTAAATGTGCTATTATAAATACCAAGCACCCATTAGAAAAGTACAAAAATGAGCTATCCAGCTGCCAATAACCTATGGTAAAAGGTACTTTTAAATTCCTTCCCCCTCTGGCTTGCTATATATAAATTTTACATTAACTGTGACTTTGTATTCATTAAAACTTCATTATATTGTTCTTTAATTCATGCAAAATGTCTGGAGTTTACAAAGCCCAGAGATCCTTATTAATAAGTAATTTTGGGATATTTCATTAATTAAAGATAGGTTAGAAGCACAGATACATTAAGAACATATACAATGCCTCGAGGCTGCTTTTTTTAATCCTTTATCCTGCTTGGAAGCACTGGAGAAAGTATCATTAATGGATATAATTTGATCTCTTGCAAATGTCAGGTGTTACAAAGCTTTTCCCAGACTTTAGTTACAAACAAAAATATAGATCTACTTCTGTATTACTGAAAATTACTTTATAGAGCCATAAAGCCCTGATGGGTGCTGCAGATTGTGCTGCTGCCTCACTTAGTCAAGGGTCTGAGTTTCAGAAGTGCTGGATGCTGACAGTCCTGGAACTCCTGAGAGGAGGAGAGGTAAATAGGTACTTGAAAAGAGGCTGAGGCAGAGCTGGGAACACTGTCCATAATTCCAGAGTGCAGCTCCTTCCATTCCAAATCCTGTCCTCCAAACATCCGACTTGTATTTGTCTTCGCTTTCCCATAGTGTGACTCATTTCTTTGGATGCTGCCATGACCATGGCTGTGCTCCCTCCACCTGGGGATAGGCCAAAATATCCCTGGCACAAAAGCAGGGAGCTAAAGTCATCCTGACTGGCAAAGGAAAAGGAGAGAGCGTCACTTTATGTGTTTCCCACCAGGTTCTTTCCAGGGCTCAGGCACAGGGTAACTGCAGTCCAATGTGGTTTTAAGGGGGTCCTTGCAAAACTGGTGGCACCCGAAAGCTTTGCTGCAGCATCTGGCATGGCACTGAGCTCTGATACTGTGGTGTGAGCAGCAAAATCTCCTGCAAGCACCAGGCTCTGCTGTGTTCCCAAGGCATAAGCTGGGCAAACCCTGCTTGTGCATCACTGGCCTGCCTCAGGGGTTTTATCCAGGAAGACTTGATGCCTTAGGGCTGCCAGGATGTAACAAGTTGTACCTTGAGTGCATAGCCCTTTTTTTTCCCTGTTGTTGTTGTTGCCTATTTATAATTTGAGGTTCACAGTGTTTTGCCTGGAAAGCTCCATGTGCAGATTTTAGTGGGATGTGTGGCATGCAAATAGAGCTGGCTCTGGAAGCGGCTTTAAGCTCTGACTTAAGTGTTCAACAGCAAAGCAATTAGAGCAGAGGAACTCCAGGCTAGGTGCTTTTCTCAGTCCTCTGCAAATTTGAGAATGACTCTTGAATTGTGTGATGGAATCAGCCCATTTGCCCTTGAGGGATGTGGTTTTATCACTCCCCTCTTAGAAGTGTGCTTTTGTCAGCTCCTGTTAGAGCAGGTACTTCCCCTCTCCCACTACCTTATGATTTCAATTAATTTCCCTGGTTAGCAGTGGTTCTTAATGAAATAAAATGAGCTGGTACACAGCAGCCCAAGCAGGCAGGGCATAGCTGATAAGATTGTTTATTGTTATGTGCAAGAGAAATCGGTGGTGTGAATTACTTATTCAGTGATTTTAAAAACACAGGTAATTGCCTGATGGAATGCAACTTCCCCGGGGCCATTATTGCCTTTTAGTTTAATGCATACATATTTAAAGGACTTTCATTTATGAGGCTGAGCAGTCAGTCACACAGGTAAATGGGCATTAAAATTAGATTTAAAATGCATTAGGAAGGAGTACCAGGGTCCGAGTTTGTTCTTGAGACAGAACTGATCTGTAGTGCTTTGGTCTGGGGGAGAGCTGGTGTCTATGGGGAATGGGAAAACCAATATGTGTAAGGGGATGCTCTGGCCTGCCTTTGAGACCCTGATCAGGTGTGTTTCAGTACATAGGAACACTTTAGTCTTCCTACAGGGGGCCTTTGGAACTCTGCACTGAGCGATTTCTCCACTGAGATCTTTTAGCTTGTTAGTGCTTTCCTGAGGTGCCAGTCTATTGGCTGGATCTTGTGCTACAGAGCTGAGAGGATAAATCCAAAATTGCTTGGTTCATCTTTCACCTTTCATGAGGAGGATATTTTTAGCTCTTAAATAACCAGGTCTTAGCAACAAGATGCAACTTAGTTTTCTTATACATCTTTGTAGAAAGAGGAAGCTACATGTCCTAAAATTATTCCAAAAATAAAATTGGGGTAGGAATTGCTGTGAAACATGGCCATGGTCCAGCACAGCAGCCTCAGAGCTGCTGAGAGCACACACATTTTCCTTGCTGGAAATTAGGGGCCTTTTTAGATTCTAATAATGAGATAATCAACATCAGTTTGAGCACTTTGCTCTCCATGATCTGTGTGCAAAGCAGGAGTGACTCTGTTATGCAGAGGAAACAGTCTCTGAAATGCCATTAGTGAGTCAAAGAGTGCCTCGGAACAATTCCAGTTGCAGAACAATAAGATGTCCCAAAGTATTAATGCAGCAGGCTGCAGCTGTCCACACCAGTCCTCACTTGCTTCTGAGGGCCAGGGAAATTCTTCCAAACCACCAGTCAGAGATGAACTCAAGTGATGAACCAGTATCGGTGGGGGTGGGAAAATCCTCAGGCTGCCATTGTTTAACTGGGTTGTGTAGCACATTAGTGAGAGCTTAATTGGACTTTGTACTTCTTAATTAGAAGACCTTAATGAATTTTTGTCTTACTACTTTTGACAAGTGGTTTTGTAAAGTTTGAGAGGCTTATCAGCATTCAGTGTGAGATTCCAGTAGAAAGAATAATATCCCTTGGGAAAAAACATAATCTCCAGGATCATTAATTAGTTTACATGTATACTTTAATATGCTGTTGTTAAGGTTCACATCATTGATGGTGAGTCTGCTCAAAAAAAAAAATCCCTTTTTCAGTTTTGTTTCTCTTCTGTAGTGGTTTAAAGGAAGTTAAGTTTTGGCTTCTACAAGGTAACAGTCCTACTGGTGGGGATATTCATGGAATCTTGTTGGGCTCTTCCTAGAGCAGCCAGAGGAGGAGAGTCCCATCTGTTTGACACTTACCTCTTATGATCCCTGCCTGTGTCTGCAACATCTTTCATGGCCCAGGAAAAGGTGGGGTTTAAGATCTTGCTGACATGTGAGGTTGAGTTTCCTTTATTTTTTTTTTAGTGGATTTTAAACTGATGAAACTTACCTGGCACAGCTGCCCCTGTGGGCACCTTGTGACAGGCCTGGGCCAGGCACAGACTGGCAGTTCAGCAAGTGGAGGGCTACACTCTGAAAAATCACAATTAACTTCTCTGACAGCACATTTATTTCCCTTTGGACCAGCTGTATTTCTCTTCAGCTTATATTAGCTATGAAGAGGTTAAAGCTAAATGGAAATAAATTGCAGAAAAAATGAATTGAAGAAAACTGAGAATTTGTGCTAGTTTGGCTTGGTTTAAAAGGTGAACTGTGTTTAGACTAGTGTGACTTCAACCTTCTCCAGGGCTGAAGGAGGTGGCCTTGAGTGTACAAATGTGATACTCAGCTGAGAATTTTAATTTGCCTCGTTCTCATGTATAATAAAATATGCTGGATACATGACACTTCATGAATTAATGCAGGAGTATAAAGCATGAGGAGAGATTCTTGTACAGGATTTGTTCTTATAATGCAAATGCCAAGCAAGGCTTTAAATGGCCCTGGCTATCTGGAATCATGGAGCCTATTTCACGCTTCACTTCAGGGTTTGTTCCCATTTCCTCAACCTTTTCATTATTAGAGGGTGTCTGCATGTACAGGGGGAGGCAAATTAGGAAGGAACTGCCCAAACAAGCAAAAGCTCATATAAACCCCTCTGTGTGTGTGAGCTTTTAGCACATCGGGGCCACTCATTGAGGTTACCGAGTGATGAAGCAGTGGGAGATCTCAGCCTGTCAGCCCTCTGTCCTCAAGAAAGGTTTTATTGAACCCTGATGGTGTTACTGGGATTACTGGAGCTGCTGGGGTGAGGAAGGAAAAGGCCTGACTGCTGTTGTCCAGATGCTTTGCCACAGAGGGATTTCTCTTTAACTTTGTGTAATGGACAGAAATATACAGGTATCGCCAGGGTTGGTGTAATGCAAATAATCCGTGCCTTTAACTCCCAGGGCTTACATGTGCTGCTGGGTGGCAGCTTCAGGGCTGTGGGGATTCAGAGGCAAAGCATTGCTGTTCTGCCTGGGATAAAGGAGGATTCTCTGGGTGTCATGGGGAGAGCTGAGCTCGTCCTTTCTCTGGGTGACTCTGGTGGTTGCTCCATCTCTGTGTCTTGGCTGTACAGAAGGGCTGATGCTGTGCATGTCCTTCCTCTGCCTGACCTGGTTTGGTAACACTGGTTCTCTCTTGCCGTGTGTCTGTGCAGGGCTGGGCTCCCTCCCAGACCTCCAGGTGCCAGTGTAAGGAAGAGAGGACAAGTTTGCAGCTGATGCAGCAGCAATGAACTCTGCATCTTTACAGGGGGTGTGGCTGGCGATGGCACTCTGCATCCTCCTTGCCAAAACTCTCTCCTGCCCATGCTGAAGCAGGACCAGACCCTGCCCAGAGCAGCACAAGCTGAAGGCAGGGCAGCCCTGCCCACAGCGTGGCTGTGCCAGCAGTTCCAGATGACATGAAAAGACACCTGCAGAAAAAAACCCTAACTGAGGCTGATGGAAAGGTGAGGGAACAGGGAGAACATCAAAGACAGCTCCAAACCCCCACTGATACCAGGGTATGATCACTCCCCATGTGAAACCTGTAATTAGATTGAGGACAGCTGCTTCTGATGGCATAAAAATATTGAGACATGACTGTAAAAGCAGAGATTTTCTCCTAATGCAGCTCAAATTAAAATGGGGGAAGGGGAATAGAGATTTTGATAGCTCGTAAAAATATCTTTTCCCTGAATCAGTTTATTTTCTTAAAGATTAAGATAATAAAGCAGCTCTGTGAATGGGAAGAAGAAAGCTACCCTTGCTGAGATTACAGTGGCTACAGGTAGCAAGTGTGATCAATGCTAAGCTGTTTAATATCTCCAGTGATGATTCTCTTCCTCTCCCACCCTTTGCCCTACCTGGACTATGTGTGCTTCACCCCTGCGCTGTGCATAGGGCACTTGGCACCACAGACTCCTGATGAGAACCAAAACTTGCTTTCAGAGTGCAAGAAGCTCTGGACACCTCCAGACATCTAAGAGAAAAGGCTGAACACATTTCCTCTCTAGTTTAAGTTTTTGTCTTTATTCCCTGATGCAAAGCCTCATTTCCCACCGAGTTCTAGATGAAATAATTGCTTTCATGTACAAACAGGAGGAAAAGAAGTTTTTAAGCAGTGTGGAGTCTGATGTGACAATTCTATTAGGTTTTGGTGGGTACCTGCTTGACCCTGTAAATTGAAACTCTGAAAGGTCACCCTGTGTCTTATGGTATTTAATTTTCTGTGCTTCAGCAGCAGGGGGTGAAAGGGAGCTGGAATGGGTTTATTCAAATCTATGTGGGAACTGAATGAGACAAAAATAACTCTTTTTTAAAAAAAATGGCTCTAATCAGGTGCAGGGCATTGCTCTTTCTGTTCTTCCCCACTCCTGCCTCTCTGGCTCCTGAACCAGGTTTGATATTGACAGGATAGAGCAGCTGTTGGAGTTGGTGAACTCCTCTGTCTGCCCCACATGCTTGTTGTTCACTTTTAGGATTATAATCCCATCTTTAATGGAGACCTTGGTTTGTATCATAAAGATGGAGTGGGGAATATAACATAATGGTCACTCTGAGCTGCCTGGCTAACACGCTAACTCCTGAATTCAGGATCACTGCACATGCCATGTATGTGCATTAAAGGCATTAATGTAATTAACAATAAAAAAATGCCACGTTGACATAATTTGGGAAAAGGTAATAAGCCAAGAACATCAGCTCCTGGAAAAAAGCATTTTGGAGGGAGAGAGTAGCATGATTTACTGCCACCTCGCATTGGCCCCCTCCCAAACCTCCTGCACATTCATAATGCCTTAAATATTCTCTCACTGAGTTTTTTCCAATGGTCTAATTATAAACTTCATTATAATTGTTCATTAGTTTTATTTTGTTCAATTAGCCTAAGAAGTTGCCAAATGAAACACAAGACTGGCAATTAGCTTGATCTAACCATAATGAGCCACTCAAACTGGGTCACCAAACATGTCCATTTATAGCACTTCTTTGCCCCCCATGCCCCAACTGGTGAACAATAACATAAATATTCAGAGCATCTCCTGATCTAAGGAGTGGAAATTTCCCCCTCATTTATTGAAGTAAAAGAAAAAAAAATAAATCCATTGTTCTGCTCTTGGTAGTTCAGCAAGGTGCAGCCCAGGTACCTGGGTTACCCTGGTTTATCCAGACATGGTCAGCAGCTGAACGGGGCCACTGGCACCTCTGAGCCCTTGTCCTGCAGAATAAAATGAGGCACTTGAGCTGCCAGGAGGGAGGCCAGCTCTGACCTAACATCTATTTATCTCCTCAGAATTCCAGAGAATTCCATGCTATAGTGGTTTGTGGCAGAAGGGACCTTGAAAGATCACCTAGATCCCACCTGGCTGGTGCTCCAAGGGACAATGACAGTGGTGCCATAGCCTGATGGCAACTGAAAGGTAAAACTGCTGCCTAAAAAGGGGAAAGCCCAGTGTGAGCTGAGCTGTCCCCATTTGGTGAAGGGTCTTGGGAGGCTTTGGGCAGCCCAAGAACTTGGTTTGAGCCACTCTGGTAGGATGGTTTTGGCCACATTCAGTGCTGCACAGCAGCTGGTTTTGCTGTGAGTTTTGGGTAACCCTGAGCTTTCTTTTTTCCCCAGACTTTCTTTTAGCCATGCAGTGCTGGGATCTGCTCCTGTTAAGTAGCTGCTTAGCAGCAGCTCCAGGCTCATATGGTCCTGTGGATTTACAGCAACTTCTCTTGAAAACTAATTTGGGCAGGAGTGATTATTTGGTATGAATAATTCCTCCCGCATGTTCTGCTCAGCACATCTGAATCGCAGGGACAAGCGGCACAGTGGTGGCTCATTAGCAAACTTAAGTGGTGGCATTAACAGGACTCAGCCCTGACTTGGATTTCTCTGGGATCTTGTCCTGCGTCCGACCAACAAAAACATGATAAAATATTAAACCAGCGCAGAGACAACAACTACCCGTAAGTAATTCATAAAACACTGCAATGATGGCAAATGCAAGGGCTGATGAAGTTGTGTGCCAGCCCAAATCCGTGTCTCTTCCCTGGAAAATGTCCACCAGGCCCGTCCCTGGCAGGTGGATGAGTTTGGTGATCTATTAACGCAACCTCTTAAAATTTCAGCCAGGGCCTTTGTTCCGTGCAGGAAGGGGCAGAGGAAGGACTCTTCCTGTCGGAAAGACAAATCCCCCGGCTCAGCGCACCGGCAGCCGCTCTTTGCTCCGCAAACCCCCTCTGATTCGGCGCTGTCTCCTGGCTCCCTCTCTAATTATCCGTGCTGACAGCTGGGACGTGGCGGTGTCAGCGCTCCGCTCGCTGAGCGGGCTCACATTAAAGACGCCGACGGCGCAGAACGGGAGAAAATTCACACCTCTGCCTTTCACGCCACAGACAGCTCCATCAGCTCCGCGAACACCATGCAAAGGCATTGTTTGGCTTAATGAACGCACCCGGAGGTAGCGTCTGCATCTGGGGCTGCCGCACGGACGCGCTTTCGCTTCCAGAGCATCCTTGACGGCGTTTCTCGCTCCGGTCTCCGTGCCCCGACCTGCCCCTGCGCCGCATCGGCAGCCTGAGGGCTCTGCTGGATGGAGGGATGCAGGAGCATCCGCTGTGCCGCGGGATGTCCCCGCCCGCGTGGGACAGGTGACACCGGGCACAAGGGAACAACTCCAGAGACTGGGATGTGTCTGGGTTTGTGTCTCCACCAAACGCCAGCAGGGCCCGTCTGTCCGGTGCCAGGAGAGGGCTGCACTTGAGTTAGTCCTGTTAAGAACATCTCTGCCCCTGATTCACTTCGCTCACTTTATATTAGTTTTATTCCTGCTGGGCTTAAAGGAGGCAGGGGCAGATGTAAACAGGCTTGTAATAAGCTGCTAAAATCGCAAAAGGGCTGTGTGACACATGGCTTTGCATTTGATTCAAGTAGTTACGGTCAGAATATCCATTAATTTTTGTAGTGCTCCTGGGGGCAAAAGTCTCTCCTGTTCATTAGAGAGACCTGGATTTCGAAAGATCCCGGTGTTCGGCACAGCCTGCTTGGCATTCCTACTGTGAAGAAACCCCTTTGTTTACACAGCGGATGGCCTGGGGTGGGGACGGTCCTGGCATCGGGGCCACCTCCCCTGCGTTTTATTTAAGGCTCCGAAACGCTCCTGCTTCGAGATCCCAGAGCTCCGCTGAGAGGCGAAGGGTGGGCGGAATGCTTGAGGGGAAAAAAAAAATAGGTAAAAAAAAAAAGCCACAAATATTCTAGGCAAAAAAAATTCCTCCGTATAAATGTTGAGGCACAAGCGGCGTCACAGATGACAGGTCTTCAAAGCCGAAGCACGAGCTGCGCTCGGGGAGGGAGGAAACCAGGCAGAACCCTCCGCCTTGATTAGCCAGGCTTTCCAGGCGCCGGCTCGCTCCCTTTCTGTCTCCGGGCTGCCTTTGAAACAACCCTTTTGACGGCTTCAGGCATTTCTTAGTTTAGCTGAGAATGAGCGAACATAAGAGAAGGAATCTGTAAGAATGACAGGGCCTGTGTGCGTCTTTTATGTGCATTTCTGGAGCACAAAGACTGGTTTAATGAGCCGGCACATAGCTTTGTGTGAGTCCTGTTTTTAGCAACGCCGCGGTGATGGAGCTACCTGAGAAGTTTCCCGGCTGTGGCCTCCATGGAAAACGCTAGATTTTTTGGGTTGGTTTTACTTTCTGTGGGACACCAGGTCCTGACTGCTTGAGGAGGGCAGGGGCAGGAGCATCTGCTGCTCCCGATAGCACGAGGTGTTGGGGGCTGAGCTTTCCCCATTCTCCTTCAGAGCAGCATCTCCAGGCACTGCCGTGTCCCTCCCATCCCCATGCCCACAGCGTTTGCCCTGTGCCCTGCAGAGGGTGCAATATCCCTCTATTTTTAAGCATCGCTCCTTTGCTTTGCAGGGAGAACTGGAAGCAGGTGTGGGTGCCCCAGGCTGAGGCCGGAGGAAGACTGAATGGTACCAGCTTGAGCGTTTTCATTCAGGCCCATGTGGCCTTTGTGGGACCTAAAAATATTAATTAAAAGCTCTTCTCTGTGATGTTCCAGGCAGCACAGCTCTGAGCAGGAGAGCTGAGACATCCAGGCAATCTGCAGTTTGGCAGCTGCTGGGAGAAGAGCAGAAGGTTTCTCAGAGCAGAATCAGAGCTCATGTTTGCAACCTGGCCATGGTTTCAAGTGGTAAATGGAGGATGTGATGGAGCAGCCACAGGCCCCAGGTTCACCAGAGATACTGGGCTGGGTGTTTTATTTGTTCAAAGACATCAGAAAAATGATGCAAACAGAACGTGGTATGAGATCATTTCTCTTTATTTTGACAAAGCTAAGAGAGAAAATCAGGTTCCTTGTAATTATGCAAATAGCATTTACATGGCATGTGACTAATTTTCTTCATACACAATTATTTCCTTACAGAATACTTTTTATGACCTGTTATTAGGAAAATTAAAGAATAATCAAAGAATGCTTTATAATATGAGTTTCTGAGGGGCCTTGGGCTCCTATTGTTTTCCTAAAGATATTAAATTGGTTTGTGAGAAGCCTCTGAGCTCAGAGAGCCACAGGAGCAAACTTGCCACCAATACATAGGCCATTTCTCTGGGTCTGACCCTGCCTTTTCCCTCTTTGGTGCTTCCCAACCAGAGGAAGAGAGGAGACACTGTGGATGGGGTGTGGACTCGGTGCACAAGCCCCCTCTCTGTTGCAGGTGGCTCATGGTGGTGGCAGCAGGGGTCACTGGCCAGGCCAGGGGTCATGGCTGGATGCTCACAGCTGCAGGTTGTTGGCAGACACTGAGCGTTTCCAGCTGGCACAAGGACATGGGCTTTGCCAAGCACCCCCCACCCACCCCATACAGGTGTTTAGAATTACACAGGGAGAAATCAGTCAATCCTGGGCTCAGACCTGTCTTACACCAATTTAATTAAACACAGGTAAAGGAGGGAGCAGAAATTATGGCAATTCATCACCTTTTACTCTCTGCAGGTGCTCGGCTGCAGTGGGGCACCACAATTTCCACTGCTCTGCACTTTTCCTCCTGGGACTGATTAACCCACTCCCTTCTGGGTGAGCAAAGCCCTCTACTACTCTGGGAAGAGGCCTTAAGGATAATGAGCAAGCAGATGATTAAAAGAAAAAAAAAACAAACCCAAAAAACTCAAACCACTCTGATTCAGTTCCTGCCTTGCTCACAGGTTTCCTGCATGACGCTGGGTGAATCACTTACCTTGGTGATTCAGGCCGGCCCCTCGCTGACAGAGGAACAGCAGCTCTTCTCTGACCGGTCCCATTTGGTTTCTCCCTCTGTGGATGACGCCAAAGACCAGAGAGGGACAGACCCCCAGAGGACCCCGTGTTGTGTATCAGGGGTGCCACCTTGCAAGCTGTGGTGTAGTTCCTACAGAGGGTGAAGGGCAGCTCATGGGGCTTGGGCAGCCCTAAAGAGTGGTGCTGATGCACTGCTCCATCCCTAAAGTGGGGATTGCTGTGATTTCTCTGCTCAGCTGCTCTGGGCAGAGTGTGACAACCCACAGGGCACAACATCCCAAGGCTGGGCTGCTGGTGGCAACTTCCATCTCAGCTGCCACCAGCGACACGGCACCCCCATCCGACAGCCCAAAGATGATTCATCACCCCAGTGTTTTCCAACATTGCAAAATGGATGCTATTAAATTTTTGCAAAATCTGGGCTATCTCTGACCTGGAGCTAACACTCTTTTTTGCAGCTTGAAAGTGAGCAGTCAGCAGACATGGTCTGATGGGACAGTGTGCCATCAGACTGGGGGTCAGGACTTGTCCAGCTGGGGAGAAAGTATTTTGCTTTTCTATAACCTCCTTTGTACTTAAAACTGAATAGCTAACTCAGGTTGATTTCCAAAACATACAAAAGCAAAATATTTCCATTTAAAAGCACCAAAAATACTTAGACTTTGCCATTTTCTTCCCCCAGACAAAGCTCTTTATGGAGTTTGACCTGGTTTCATGAGTTGCTTTAGTGATCCCCAAAACTGCAGCTTTAGGACAAATTGAGGTTGGTTTTTCTGGAATCACTGAACTGTTTTTAGGTCTGGCAGACTTTTATTATAAATGCTGGTCTGACAAGCTTGGCCACAAGGGTACAAAGTGATAAAAGCTTTCAAATATTGTAAGACACCTCAATGGGTATTTAAACATAATTATTTCCCATCATTATTAAACACTGGTGGTGGAAAAGCCAGGATAAGGAAATATTCAACTCCTGCCTCCCTTATCAGATACCAGTCTGACTCAGATGGTAATTTTGCAGACCCTTTGCTGCAGTCCTCCCTCCCCTGCTCTCAAGTCCAGATGTGGACAGAGGTGAAAACCCATGGCCGGGCTCTCCAGCTCAGGATCTGGCCTCCATCCTTACCTCCCCTTAACTGCCAGTTGGGTTTTTGCCTCCTAATACCTTAAGACATCTTTAAAATTCCCATCCTTACTGTTTCCCTAGGAGCATTCTTGAAACCTTCCCTCTCTTGACATTTGAGTGATCTAAAAACCAACAGCTTTCCATAATGCTGCAAAAGTCTTTCAAGTCTTTCATAACACAGGTTGCCTCTGTGTGCAAAGTCATGCCGGCACAAAGAAAGTGTAGCAACATCCCACCGGAATAACTTAAAAGAAAATCTCCTTTGGGAAAAGTATTATTTTGAGGAGCACATATGGGAGACACAGATTATGGCACCACGGGCAGCTTGGCTGTCTCAGTGGCATCTCCTCATGTACCTTTTGATGCTCTTCTACCAGAAGACAGGGAAAGACAAGCCAGGCTACAAACCAGCTAAGGAGCTTGGAAACGGCTCAGCAGTGATATGGAAACCAGAAGCTCCAATGAATTGTGCAAACTCAGTCAAGGAGCACTCATTGTCCTGTTGCTTTGACGAGAAAGCTGTGCTTCATCTGCTGTAGCTGTTTATTATTTTGTGATAAACCTGCAATTCTTACTCATGCTTTTTGTATCTTCCAGTAATTCCCTTCTGTTTTTTCATGCCTCCTCTTTTAATCTCAGCACGGGAAATTAATCCTGGTTGCTCCTGTAGTTAGTGATCAGATGGGTCTCCAAGGGGTTTGCTCCCTGCCCTTCCCAAAACGCCTCAGCAACCCCTGTCATGGAGCAGCTCCTCTACCGTGGACTCATCCTGCAAGGCATTTTCTGACCTGGGTAATCCCTAATTCTGATGTTCTTTCCCTGTGATAACTTCTGTTTCACCTGTTAATTTCTACACAGTCCCTGGTGTTCAGCCCCAAACCCTCAGAAGAGTTTATTACTGTTTGTATTTGCTTTTGTGATGGTTTGCTTTTTGCAACACAAAGAAAGCTGTGGGAAGGAGAGAGTGCAATGTCAGAGCAACCATCCTACAGTCTGTAGACACCACCTAATATTTGTTTCCATTTCATTTTTACCGGAATATTACCTTTCATTAAAAGGCAGTAAAAGCATTAAAGCATTTTGTAGAGGAGGGAGAAGACCTTCCTGCTTTATTAGGCTGAGAGGCACATAATGGATCACCACAGCTTTACTATCCATCTTAAGCACAAGTTTGGGAGGGTGTTAACCAGACTAGTCCTGCATGCAAAGAATGGGACTGGGGATGAGCCCCTATCCGCCAGTGCACCTGGATCTCTGAAAGTGGGAGCATTTATTTATTAGTTTTACCTCCTTTGAGCAAAACAAATCTTTGGGTTCTCTTGGATTTTGTTTTTTCTCCCCCGCCCCGTGTGGGTCCAGTCCCTTCAGCCTGAGGTTGATTCCTGTGTGCTCTCAAGCTGACGTATTTTCCTACATGGGAGATAAGTATTTATTCATGTTCATGTTTGTGTGGAGTGGTAAAATATTAGAGTTGAATTTTTTATGACATTCCTAGGAGTGGTTATGGAGCAAACAAGATTACAGCAAGTACTACAGAAATGCTTGTTTATGCAGGGAGGGAAAAAATCAAACTCAGAGATGTGTTTGCAGAACTGCTGGAGAGCCCAGGGGATGGGTTTAGTTTTCCCTCTCCTCTTCTTTCTCTACCTCACTGGTTTTACTGTGATCACAGTAACAACTCCCAGCAATTAGGGCTGAGTGGATTTTGAGTGGAATTCCAGTTCCAACAGTGGGATATGTTTGCATTCCAGGGGAGAGGACACTGGCAGTGCTTGTCTCTACTAGGAAAATGCCACTGAGGGTGATCCCAGGGGAAGGGAGGTGTGAGGAGCTCCCCTGGGCACCCTTCTCACTCCCACTGCACATCCCTGGGACACCCTCACACCCCTGGGATGCCCTTTGCATGCTCCCTGGGATACAATCACATCCTTCGGGATGCCCGTTGCACACTCCTGGAGGGGTAATGCCCTTTGCATACCTTTTGGGACACTCTCACATCCCCTGGGATACCTTTTGCACACTCCTTGAGGGATAATGCCCTTTTCACACCCCTTGGGATGCTCTCACGCCCTCTGGTACACCCTTCGCACAGTCCTTGAGAGATAAAGCCCTTTGCACACCCCTGGGGATACTCTCACACCCCTTGGGACACTCCCACGCCCCCTGGTACACCCTTTGCACACTCCTTGAGGGGCAGTGCCCTTTTCAAACCTCCTGGTACCCCCTTCTGCCCACCCCCGGGGACACTCCCACCCCTCTGCCACCCCCGAGGACA
>VWZF01006663.1:201096-303247 GCA_013396755.1 Sclerurus mexicanus | reverse complement strand
GCTGTTTCCCTCATCCCCATCCCATCCCTCCCCGCCCGGCTCCCTCCGCAGCGCTGCGGGTGGGACGGGACGCGCTCCCAGACCCATCTCTGGGGCGCACAAACTTGTCTCCGTCCCGCTGCCCCCTGCCTGTCCCCACGCGTGTCGCGGGGGCTGCCAGGGCTCACTGCCGACCTGGGGGGGAAAGGGAAAAGTTTGGGCTTGTCGGAGCGCTGGGGGACGGAGAGGGGTCGGGGGGTTTGGGGTTTCCCACGGGGCGGCCGACCCCTGCTCGTCCCTAATGCTTCTCGTCCTTCCTGGCTATCCACGGGTTGGGAGGAAGATGTGCAGGAGTTAAATCGCTTCGGTAACAAAATAACTTGTGCCTCCTTTTTTTTGCGCTTAATTCTGAGGGGAGCGGGTTTCCGTGGGCTGGCGAGGAGCGGGGTGAGGGCCTTGACTGGGTTCAGGTGGGATTCCCTCATCACGGCCAGGCTGCGCGCGGCTGGGAGCTGCTCTGCCTCTCGTCTTTCGGTGTTTTGTTTTTTTTTAATTTCCCCCCGCTGTGCTCAGGAACAGCCTTTCGGGTCCCAGCTGCGGGTGTTTGCCGGGGAAGGGCTCGCCCCCAAGGCTGGCAGAGCCAGAGCGCTGCCCCTGGGAAAGTCTTTAGCAGGACTTCTCTCTGGGGACGTTCTTCTCTGCTCGCTCCCGTGAGCTCCCTGGCAGATGTTGTTCCTAATAAATATGGGCTGTTAAAAGCTAATTAATTAAGGTGCATCGGTGCTGAAGTTGCTCGGGGATTCGTTTGCGTTTACTGCTGCTCGGGACGGTGCTTACGGAAACTTCACAGGGGTTTTTAGGAATATGCCTAAATGCAAGGATTTCAGGTAAAAAGGGAGTGATCCATGGGAGGGGTAATAGCAGCAGCTGTAGTTCCTGGGGTGGACACGGGGAACGCGTTGTGGTAGGGAAGTGTTTTAGGAAAGGACTCTACAGGGACAGTAGGAATAATTTGCTAGGAAGGAGATACCAGCCTTGGGGATACGTAGATGATGGGCAGAAGAGGGTCCTTGCTCTGCTCATCCTAAAAAGCACTGCTTGCCCCTGCCCTCCAGCTCCCTCCTCTGCCGGAGTGTGCACAGCCACGGGGGCACTTGGGAATCCTGTTCAGCACGACCTGGCGACTGGGCTGCCGAGCGTGGGGAGCAAAACTTTAGAGGGGCAGGCCATGGAAAGTGGGGTGCAGGCTGTGGGGAGTGGGGCACCGAGCACAGGACATGGGGCATGAGCTGCCTGAGGGTCAGCACTGCCCTGTGGATTGATGGCTTTCCTGGCCAGTGTGGTGCCCTCTACTCGTGCAGCTCTCCTTTTATTCGAGGAGGGAGTTAGGAGCAGCGATGGAACAAGTTTTGTGGCCTTTAAAATTTTTTTTATATATTGCTTTGCCACATTAATGATAATCTTTTCCCTGATATTCTCTCCTCCTGTGTGGGTAGCTACCATGGTGAGATTGGGCTGTGGGTGTAATTCTTCCAGCGCTCTGCGTGCTTACACATATGGAAACCCACTTTGAAACAGTTTGTGGCTGCAAACCTGCCGATGTACCCATCCCTCTCCGCAGTTCCGAATGCTCCCTGCACAATGTGCGCGTTCGGAACTAGCAGTGCGCTCTCAGCTCAAGCTGTGAATAAGGAATCCGTTCGCCGCCTGCGCCTCTCTCGGCTGTAGCATCCCTTTGCTTTCGTAGCCGAGCGCTGCCCCTGCCCTGTCCCACCCCTGGCGTGGACCGCAGCAATGTCTGTGTGTGCAGAGGGGGTTTGGGATCTGGGGAAACCTCTTCCGAAAGAGGCGAGCGATGGCAGAGCCCGGGAACGCCTCCCTCGGGGGCTGTGCTGGTCCTCCTGCGGCTCACTGCGATCCAAGCCTGCCTTCTCCTCTGGATTACAGGGGTTAACGAACCACATCTTGGTTTGGGTTGGTGCAGACGGGAGAGACACCTGCATGAGTCATGCCGCGGTGCTGCCATCCCTGCAAAGCTCCCGGCTCACGCAGACGGTCGTGTTGGGCTCTTGCCATTTTTCTCTATTTGTTTCCCTTCTCTCCCTCCCTTCCCCCTTTGCCGGGGCCGACTCTGGGCAGATGCTGCGTTTCGGGGACCGGAGATGCACCGGGGCTGAGTTTCTGCAGCCTCTTCAAAGCTGGTGGCATTTGTTCTCCTGTCAGGCAGGTCCCCTAAATAGCTTTGTGAAGGTCCAATTAAGAGATCACTCTGCTGCCCCGGGTCTCCGGCGGCCCGGCTGCTGGCGCGCACGGCTGCGAGCGGAGGGGGTGCGTGTGTGTTTGGCAGCCGAGGGCCGCTCACGCTGAGCTAGAGGATGTCTCTCGCTGGCAGCAGGCCCCCGTTTGTTGCTGGCATCTAGGCAGGGTTTTGGCTGCCTTCCCCGCTGGCGGCGGCGGGGCTGTCTCCGAGGTTATATGAATAGGTATCCTGTGAGTGACATGGATGAGTTACCTGAATATTTTGTTTCTCTGGCTCGCTCCCCTGCCTTGCACCCCGGAGCAGGTGTGGGGATGTGGGAACGGGGCGTGCAGAGCTTACTGAACA
Source organism: Sclerurus mexicanus (assembly GCA_013396755.1). Taxonomy (NCBI): domain Eukaryota; kingdom Metazoa; phylum Chordata; class Aves; order Passeriformes; family Furnariidae; genus Sclerurus; species Sclerurus mexicanus. The sequence continues at coordinate 300,663 of VWZF01006663.1, read as the reverse complement.
GGCTCCTTCAGCCCCTGCAGGATGTGCCTGGGCTGCTGTCATCTGAGCGTGAGGAAGGACCTGCGAATTGCGTTTAGACTCTGGCTCCAGGGAGGTGTGGGTGGAGAGACATTATGCTTATTTTATTATGTGTCCCTGTATCACTCTACATAATATGGAGGCACTTTTTATTCAGAGGCTCTTTAGGAAGAGAAATGAAAGACTTGTATTATCTACTGTACAACAGATTTGCAGAACTGTTGAAATGCATGTTATTTTCCTCAGATTAGTGCAGATCTCAACATTTTATGCAATGGCCGTTCAAACTGGTGTGATTTGGGGGATAGTGGGGTGGGGGAAGAAGTCTGAAATATATTGCCTCTTGCTCCAGCATCCATTAGAGCAATATATTTCAGAGACCCTGATTTTACTTCCCATCAGCGTAAATCTAGAGCAGCTCCTCTGAAGTCAGTGGAGCTACTCTAGATTTATGCGTTGCTGCTGTGATCAGCATTGGGCTCTCTGGGACTGCAGGAGGCAACTGTGTGACTTGCCCTGCATGGCATTTTTCACTTCAGCATCTCCTGTCGCAAATGCTGCAGCTTCTTTTGCATATTTGAAATGGGAAGTCCGTATCAGTCACTGTTTTTTGATTTTGATTATTTTCTTGAGTTTGTGGGGCTTGGTCACAGAACTCCGTTCACTGACACCTGATTCTTTGGCTGATCAATAGAGTCTCTTGAGGTTTGAATGCCAAAATAGTTACATTTAAAAAAAATCAATAAAGTGCAATTAATGTGCTGTATTTTATTGCTGGGAATGATAGCACTCCCAGCCCTATTATCTCTGTGTTTAAAGCAGCTTAGCGTGGCGAGGAACGTGCGAGCTCAGGAGCAGCTGTAGAAGGTCAGAGCAGAGGGCTGCTGAGACTGGGGCAGGGTTTGTGTCTTGGGAAGGATTTTTGGATCAAGGATATATTCCTGAGCCAGAGATGGCTCATTTATTTAATTGCTGTGATGGGTTTGCAGTCATGGGTTTGGTTGCTCTTTGAGCCCAGGCAGATGTCTGGTGTGCACAGAAATGTGCTTTGCAGCCAGGCTGCTCAGGAGACCTGTGCTGGCTGTCTCCCTGCAGGGTCCCCCTGCTGAAAGGTGGGGGAAACAAAGGGTGTCATTACTTAGAGCACTGGGTTATGGCAACTCATGTGCTGCATGTCCCAACTTTGGTGGCTGATGCTGACATGAAGCACAGGTTTTGCTGTGATGGAGAGGTGGCTTCACCAAGCCATCTCTCTCGCTCATGCAGGTGGCTGCAAACCCTTGCTCTCTCAGTAGCGTGATCAGGAACAAAGGGGAGGTGACATCCTGCATGAAGCTAGTGAAAATAAGGTCGTCTGGCTTTAATAAGCCTCCCAGTGAATGAGAAGCCATCCCACTGAAATAAATACTGTCAGCTCAACAATTTAATTCACAGAACTTGGTTCCCCCTTCTCTCCCTGCCTAAATATAACTAATGTTTGCTAATGACAAGTGGTGACTTGGTTTGTTGGCATAGCATTAGCTCTTACCCCTGTCAGTGGCTCAGCTGATGTTTTGGCACGTGGTGCCTTCCCCACTACGGCTGTCAGATCCTCTCGCATTGAAGCGCCACAGAGGCTGGGGAGTGTGAGTTACCATGTGGTGCTCTAGATGTCGTGGAAGATGCTTCGATTTCATGCTGTCGGAAGTTTCCCAGCTGGCACTTCAGAGGAAGCTTTTCCCACGTGAGGATGGGCAGGCAGAAATTACAAGCAGAGAGGTCCCTGGAGATAACTTACGGCAGGTATGGGGATTGCTCAGTGTCTGGCTTTCCCTGGGTGTTTCCATTCCCCTCTGTGACGTAGAGTGCTGCAATGGAAAGTAAAGCAAGGGCTGCTTGGACTGTGTGTGGTTGGTAAATTCATCGTGGAAGGACTTCACTGTTTGTGCAGTACCTTGCACGATGGACTTGAGTCTCAGGTGCAATGTAAATATTAATGTTTCTTCCACGCTATCCAAAAATTCTCTTGCAGCACACTTTGAGCTTTCCTCTGTTTACATAAATGTGTTTGTTTCTGACAGCATTCAGAAAGCTTCATGAATTTATTATGTGCTCCAGATTCAAGCACACTTTTTCTTTTTCTCTTTCCCCCTTTTTTTTCCCCCAAAACCACTCTTTCTTCCCAAATTTTGGTGATGAAATGGCAAGAGGTATGCATATTTCAGCAGGCTATTGAGAGGCAATGTAAACACCATCTTTCATGGAAAATCAGTTTGTTCAAGTTCAAAAGCAGCTCAGCCTCCCCACTTGATCAATTTACCTGTCATAGGAGATGATTTTAAAAGTAGTGATTACATCCTATCTTGTCTCTTGCAACTTCAGGCAAGGAGAGAAAATGAAGCGTAGCATTTGATTTTAACTCTGTTTATTCTACATTTTTGGGGAATGGTGGTAATCAGGAGTGATGCGAAGGGGTGCCCTGAGGGGTGAGGAGGGATAGCCAGGAGCAGAGGGGTTTCCACGGGGCTGCCATCTGCTGAGTAAACTAATTGGAAACTGCACGTAAACCAGCTCTGCTCATCTCACCGTGCCTGCACCAGCTGGCCCTCAGGAGCTGCTCTGCCCCATCACTTCCCTGTGGTGGAGGAGGAGACCTGCAGTGGCAGGAGGATGGGCTTTTGTTGACAAAGGGGCTAAATCTTCTGGAGAGGGTGCTTGGGGCTCTGTGGTTGCATGGCCATGTCCTCCTGCACCTTGGAGTGGTGCTGCCATCCAGTTAAAGGCTGTGCAGGAACCAGAGGTCTGGTTACGCAGAAGGGAATAGTGTAAATCTACCTGTGTTAAGCAGCTCTAGTTTGACATCAGTGACAGTGCTACAGAGCTGCACTGAAGGGGGAGAAATGCTGGAGAAACCCCACTGATGCAGTTCTAACTGGGACTAAATGGAGAAGCAGGGACAAAAATCCTTATTCTGGCCAAGCCAAGGGGTTTGGGAGGCTTCGGAGATGGTGTTTCCATTGCCACCAGACCACTTGTCTCCTCTGGCAAAGCAACTGTCCCCATCCCAAGCCAGTAAACCACACAGGGGTAACAGGTGCCCTAAATACACAATGTTGGGAGGGTTTGGTCATGGGCTGAGGGAGCCCTGTGGTGAATCAGCCTGGGGAAAAAACTCCAAAACATTTGTGCTCGAGACGGGGTGTGTGTCATCCTCCTTGCCCCAGAAATAAGATCCTTTAGAAGGTTAAATGAGAGGTGCAGTTATCTTTGGGTTCTTTGTTTTGCTTGTATGGAAACATTTCAAAAACAGATGGCATAGCCGAGATTTATTTCCCGTTAAGTGCAGAGGGCTGGTGCACAGGACCTTATCTGCTTGTGGGCCCTGTAATAAACCTGCCAGCAGGTGATTTAAATCCAGTTTTTCTGATTGGGAGAGTAGTGGAAGGAACAGGGTTTATGTTACTTAGGAATTTTATGGGCAGTGTTAGATTTTTAAGATGCAGAAATGATCAGGGCATGGCTCTGTAGCACCAGAGATGTTCATTTCTTTCATAAAGGATCTTCCCTGAGTCAGAAAAATGAACCGTTTTCCATTATTTAGCAGCTGAGCTGCCAGAGCCAGCTGTTTGCATGAGTGACAGACTCAGCTACTTTATATCTCAGTTTAGGAGTTGTTGTCAATTAGCCACAGCTTTTGCTTAGCAGCAAGACCTTTGCCACAACGGGAAGGAGGGCTGTCTAATGGATGCTGCAGCTCTTGAAACAAACATTTATGCTGCAGCTCAAAAAAAAAGGATGAAACACCGAAAAAAGACAGAGCCCATGCACCCTAAAAGGGAACCCTTGAGCAGATGGAGCAGGTTTCTATGCAACGAGCAGTAATTAGAAACTCGGCAAATAGTCAGTAGCTGCTGACTGGTTTTGGTACCTGGAGTTTTGATTGAAAAAGGAGCAAATCCGAGATGAATTTTGGAAGGAGCTGGTCTGGATGTCTGCATGGGGCAAGTCCCTGGTGTGGTGAGAGGCAACAGCTGCCCATGCCCTGGTGCCTCTGTCCCTGACTCCTGGGGCTGCAGCAGTCTGAAATGTCACTGATGGTTTTGAAAGGCACTTAGAGAGCTGGGGGTAGAGGGGACCAATAGCACAAAGTCTAATTGTCTTTCACTGAGTGCAAAAAGAACACAACACAAGCTCACATCGAGAATCAGGCTTTTAAAATGTTGCAGTAGAGGCACCCAGAGAGGATGGTAAGAGCTCTCTGGAAGCAGCAGAGCTCTGTCAGGGCAAGCTCGAAGGCCAGTGTGCCTCAGTCATCCTGAAATCATGGAAATTGGAGGTGGAAAAGTTGGTGAATAAGCTGCCTTTCTCATCTCTGATGGCTGTTGGGTACAGCCTGTTCCTGAGCATGGCTGGGTTTCGATGCTGCAGGCAGCAGGACTTTTGCTGCTTCCCTTGGCAGAGCTCTTCACAGCCCGTTAGACCTCTCCTTTATCTGCCTACGGTTTTTCTTCTCTGCTTGGTCCCATCATTTATTGGATGACCTGAATCCACAACTTTCCATCTGATCCAAAACGGAAACCAGGGAAATCTGTTAAACAAGGACAAATGGTTAAGCAGCGAGTGGGAAATGCTCTAAAGAAGGAGCTGGGCCTGACATGTAAATACCTGGTATGTAAATACAGCTGGAGGTTATTTGGAGAGGAAAGGGCAAGGACTTGAAATGCACGTGGTGATGAGCCATAGATTATGGTCTGAAAACACTCGGAGGGCAGTTACAGTCCCACTGTCTCATTCATCTCACACTAAGACATTCTGCTCCAAGGTGTTTGGAAATAATGGAGTAGGTTAGTTACTAACATTATTAAATCCTCATCTCTGACAGCTATGAGAATTAATATACAAAGGTTTCCTCTTCTTTTTTTTTTTCTTAAATGCAGCTCAGGTACTAATTTCCTGTCTTTTGCTGAGGAGTAGGCCACTGAAGGTTATTAGTATGAGTATTGGTGCAAAAAAGGCTCAAGTCCATTAAAGAGGAGAAACAAAGAAGACAAAAACAGAGGAGAGAGCATGAATTTTATTACAGTTGAGGCACTTTTTTCTTTTCAAATATGAATAATTCATCATTCCTTCACCTGTAGATCTCAAAGGGCTTTAGTGAAGAGAGTGGGCACCATCGAAGATGTGGTCTGTCCTCTCCATCATCCCCTGGAGGGGCCCTGGGGCAGCAGCAGGGAGAGCAGAGATGTTGGGTGAAGCTGGGCTCTGGGGTTAGTTTTTGATGACAGCTGATTTTTTTACTGTTGCTCTTTAAGGAGTGAGACTGACCTTGGATGGGAGGCTGCTAGGTGGTGTGGCCAGTTGGTTGGCCCTGGTATGCTGAGCACTGCTTGGGTATTGCCTCCTCCTCCGTGTCTCAGCCCTGACTTGTTTTGGTGCCTGAGCTGCTTGGCATCTCCAAGCCCCATCCTGAGTGGTGCTGAGGCCTGTGGATAAGTGTCAGGGCACTCTTGGGCTCCACCAGAGATGGCATCCCAAGGCTGAATGGCATGAGTTATGTTAGGGAAGGGCTGAATTTACGCTGTTATGGGAAGTTACAAGCAGAAATGAAGAGATGGAGTTAATGTTATTTATTGCTAAAATCAAAGACATCCCTACAGAGCAGATCCCAGATGATGGTGCCCACGCCATCACCTCCCTGGTGTGATAGAGCTGGGCAGACCATGGACATTAAAGACATCTTTTCAGGGACTGCACTGAAGAGCTGTTCTTCATACATACCCTTTTAAAACCCAAATGTCCATGTTGTGAACCTTATTTCACTTGTTACAGTGCCATAACGAGCCTACTGGTGTTTGCTGTAAGTCCTGGGGGATTCAGAGCTTTGACAAGTATTAGCTCCTGGGTACAGCTTCAGCTCTGTCTTATCAAAGCATCCTGCTCATCCAGAGTTAGTGTCTTCCCCTCTTTCTCTGACCACATTGCAGCCCAACACATTAAATGCATTAGAAGGTTTTATTGCATTTAGCCAATTAACAAAAAGGAGAAGTCAAAAAGGAGTCATTGCTTATCTTCCTGCACCAACCAGCAAACTTTTAGATGGTTTTCCCAACTGCCATGGGCCCTCTTTTCCCACACCTTCTCCCGTGTAGGATGACAGTCCCACCATGCCTTCCTGTGCCAGAGGTGCCAATAAAGGCAAGTTCAAATGTGTATTAGCAGCTGGGCTCCCCACGTCCCCTGGGCAAACCCCTCCTGTGTGGTTTTCAGCACTGAGCCCATCCAACACGATCGGTTTCCTCTTGTCATGGCTTCAAAACCCTCACCCTCCCCTGTGCCCGTGGTCTAATGCAAAGAGCCACTGATAAACTGCAGCTCTCCTGGCTGCTCCCAGTACATGACTGATGCTCAGCCCCAGCTGAAGGCTCGAGGGGAGGGGATCTGCAGCTGGAGAGACTGAATCAGTCCTGTACTGCTGCAGTTTCAGCTGCTACATGGACTCATGTCCAGGGTGATCCTGGTGGGACAGTGGCCAGCAAAGGGCTGACAGCAGGAGCAGCTCCAGCTCTAATGTGTATCCATCAAAATGCTCAGCCCTGTTAGGTATGTGGAGTCTGGGAATTGCTGTATCAGGCTCTAGTCTGTGGGACTTCATCATCTGAGTTATTATCTCCAAAAACACAGTTATCTCCCTGAATGGCAGTCTCCTATTGAAAACGATCTCTTTCAGCAGGGCACTTGCATTTATTTACTGCGCAGCTTCTCCCATTAGTATAATCATTACTCCTTGGACTGGGTTTGAATTCAGAGCATCCCACTGTGGTACTTAAAGAATTAATTACAGCGATGAAAGAATTCCTCTAAAGACTTCTATGAATTGGTCTGGTTGAAGTGTTTTAGCTTTGCTTCAATTGGTGCAGCTCTTGTCAAAGGATTGTGAGAAAATGTATGGGTCAGTGATTTAGATGAGGCAAATTATGTTAGAAAAATTGATTTGATTTAGAAAGTGAGCTTTCAGATCACAGGGAATTGCCTGCTTCTTTCTCTGCCGTGCTGATTCTCCCTGAAGATGAGCAGAGGCAGATAATTCAGGGTTAAAGTAAGTGGCTGTTGTAAAAGGTTTGTCAGAGAGTGAAGGAGAGATGGGCTGACACATATCTTTAGATAAACGATTATTGACCCATATATTGCTATCTGCGCATCAGCTGGAGTTACAGACGGGTGGGAATGCTTATAAACACACTCATAGGCAGTTCATGTGGCTTGCTAAAGAACTGGGTCCTTGTTTTAAGGTTTGAGTTAGTTTTATTTTTCCTCCCAGAAATGGCTTTTCTATACAGCACATCTTCAGAGCTGGCACGGATCTGGGAACGGGTGCTGTGTGGCTGCTTTAGCCAGCACAGTGCCTGCCTTGCCTGGCTCTGTGCTTAGTCATTCCTGGGGCTGGCAGTTTGCTTTTCCTGGGGTTTTTCACTTCCTCGGATCAGACTGAGTGTTTCCTCCCTCTGTCCCTTGTCCTTGTCTTAAAGGGGCTGCAGTCCCTGGGCTGCAGTGGGATTATGCTCAACAGCAGGCATGTTGGGCAGTGTCCCCTCGGAAGATTTGTTCCTAAAAAGCACCTTCTGAATGAGCAGTTCCCTTCCCTGAATGCTTTCGGTTTTCGCTTTGTAAAATTTCTCTTTTAAAAAATAGTTCAGGAGACAACTTTTGCCTAGCAGTATGTTTTGTTTCTCTCTCATCTTGAAGAACCCTTTAATTCTGGATTGTTTGCTGCAATGCTGGACAAGATCTAATCTTTGGTCTGGCTTGCGCTGGTGGCATTTCTCTCCATAGCATCACCACCATGACTCTTGGCAAATCCAGGTATTCCCTCTCCCCCAGAGTAGCACAAGAGAGGTGCAGGGTTCGTGTGGTACTGACATGATGAGGTACAGCCTTTGGCTCAGAGGGTGTGTGCACTTTCCTGTGCTGTGCAGAGAGCCCCTTCGGTACCCCAGCCTCAGGGAAGCAAGATGACAAATGCAAGGAGAGAAATGATGCTGGAGAGTGCTGGAACGGAGCCTCCCGCCAGCAACTGAGTTCAACGCTGCAAAAAGAAGTTGCAAAAGTAGCAATCCATCTGTCCACTTAGTGGGAGAAGCCTAAGATCATTTCACAGTAATCAGCCCCCTGGTGTTCAAAAAAAACCCCAACCAAGAATACTGCAGGTTTTTGCTTTAATGTGGGTAACTGGCAAAATCTAAAGCACGCTAATGTGTTCAGAGGCTGTGGGGCTTTTTTTGTCTCCTTTTGACAAGTGGGAGCTGCATCAAGTTAAAAAGCAATATAAGAAACAATAGATTACCTTTGCTTTTTTAGACACCATATTTCTGCCATATGTTCCAGAGATCTTCTGTCCTCCTTGAAACTCTCTGGTTAATTACCAGCAGAGTTATTGGCAGGTGGATGTTTTTCTGCAGGGACAGTCGGATGGTGAACAGTGTCATCATCACATACCTCATGGCAAGACATTCCCAAGCTGATGCATCATGCAGGTGCATTGCCATGCTCTAGCTGCTTGGCTGTATCAGTGTCTCCATTAAAAGCCACAATATTCAGGGATTTTTAATTTGGTTGTGAAAGCTTGCTATAGGCACTATAAAGTTTGAGAGTGGTTTTGTTTGTTTGGTTTGGTTTGTTTATTTTTTGTGATCTCATTTCATTTTTCCTTTCCCCTTAACTGAAAGGACAGAGAGGAAACTGGCAAAGGCTCCAAAGGCGCTGCTTGATTCTTGCTTATGTAAATCGACAAGCATTGAGTTGGAGGAAGATTGTAGAGATTTCTGCCCCCGCGTATGGAAATGTTCATTCAGATTAGAAAAGAGGTTACAAATGGTGGGGTTGGAACATGCCAAGCTTGAAGCAGACCGTAGGGAGCCCTTGTTGCAAGAAGTTACTGGATAGAGGTGTTTAGGGTGAGTGTTTCCTCAAACCAGGTGCAGGCAGCATGTCCCCACTGCCTCTGGAAGGATGTACCTGCTGTCCCCAGCCAAGGCTGGGTCTGTGCCACGGGCTTGGCCCGGTGTGTGAGGGCTCTTGAGGCTGTGGTGAGCAGAGCTGGATGGCTGAGCACACGGGTGAAACATGGAGGGACTTTGCTGTGCGACCAGAGTTGCTGAATTGCAGCAGATGCTTTGCTGCTGCACAGCAATTTGTAATTAAAACACAACTTGCCATCCTGGTTAGATTAAGCAGTTAAATTCATTTGCAATTTTTTTTCCCCCTGCATTGTGCAATTAGCAACATATGACGCTTACATTAGCTCAGTTAAAAGTTATAATGATTAATTTGCACATCAAAGCCTCCCCATGAATCAAGTGGTTCAGTGCACTGGAGCGAGCTCCGTTGTTGTGAGGTTCTGTGAAGTGCCCACATGAACATGTCTGTGCCTGCTCCCAGGGCACGATGGATGCTCCAGTGCAGTGGCTCCTGGTTTTTCAGTCCTTCTACAAGTCACCAGTGTCCCCGTGCCTTGAGTCACTTGATAAACGATAGTGTGACACCTGCCAGGACGTGGCCATTCCTTCCTTCCATCTGAGCTGTGGTGATGCACCCAAAGCACCTGACTGACCATGTGCACCTGGGAGCACTTAAAAGTCATCATGTCAGGGTTACTGGTGGGTCTTGTTGTTGCTTTGTGAATATATGCAGTGTTCTAAAGTTGTCCAAATTCTAAGTGTTTTTACCCAGGTCAATCTGTGACTGTCATGAGTTTGGCCTGAAGGCTTTGTAAGTCAGATTTTGGCTCTAACAGTAAAGAATCTTGTTCAAGCAAGCCAAAACCAACAAGAAAACTACTATAAGCTAATTATAACGGATGTCTTCTTTCTTTTTTATCTAGTCATAATATTGTCTTTCTTTCCACCTTCTGCTGAGCTGTGAAAATATTCTGCAAAATGATATTTTTGAGTTGATGGAAAAGTACACCCCTGTCAACAATATTTTTCTATTGTTCATCAGAGACAGGCTTCATAACAGAAGAGATCTGTGCTGGAAAAGTACATCAGCTGCAAACAGTTTATTCAAAGTCTTCTCAAATAGCAGGGAGGGGTTTTGAGTTCCTACTCTAGCTGAAGATGAAATGCAGAATGTGGCTTCTTGTATTTCAGAGACATGAACGGGGCAGGTCATAATAATCTATTGCCATTTTCACAAAAGATGGATTTTATATGAAAGGTTTCGGTGGAAAAAGGTCTGGAGGTGTTAAAATACTTATATTTTGGTTAAGTTACTGTATGAAGGTGCCATCTCCTTCCCTGGAGCACTGTGGGGGTCATGGACATGTAAGTGAGTGGAAGATGAGGTCCCAGGTCTTTTGGTCCATGTACATGTCTGTGTGTACGTGCACAGGCGTGCACTGATGTTAAATTGGTGGAGTGTTAAATGTTTCACTTTTCCAACCATCAATTTCAATTGAATTTCATAAGCCATTAAAGTTCTCGGCTGCTTTCTTTGCTGTTCCAGTTATGTGAGCTCCAGCCATTTAGCTGCGGGTCCTGAGGCATGATTGCTCTGTGGAGCAGCAAAAACAAATCCGTTCCTGATGTAAAATCTTTTTTATATATATATATGTAATTTTTTTTAATGTCTCTAACTCACTCTGAGTGATGCTGCAGTGTTGGGCTGATGATGTGAATCTTCAAGCTTGACTTTTTCTGATCCAGTTCTGGATCCCCCCGACAGCATCTCTTTTAAAAAGCTTTTGTGCCTGGCTTGAATGGCAAAGACTTATGTGTAGAGGAAGATTTCTTTTGTTGTTTATATATTTATCTTTGGAATCATGGTGGAAAGATTGGACTGGGGTTTTGGGTTTCCTCCCTGTACAAATGTTTATGAGAATGATAGTTATTTGGATCAAAGGAGGTCTTCTGGCAGTCCTCTGACTTTGATTCAGTACTGGCAGTGCGACAAATAGTGAAAAAGCAATCATTTCCCCTTCTCCCACTTTTATTCTCAGGATAAATGAATGGCTAAGATCTTTGTGTTCCAAAATAATTGCTCATGGCTCTTACAAAAAAATAAAAAGTCCATAGCATTCACCCTTTAAATAGATGATTTGATCTTTTCTGTTGGTTTGTGTTTTGCACTGTTGAGTGTCTTTGCTACCAGTCTGAGGCTAAACTGGACAAAGTTGGTATGGAGATTTTGTTGGTTGGATCTGTGCAAGGGAAAACTGGCTAAGTAATTTTACTGCTTTGGAAAGCAGTTCCCACAGCAGGAGCTGAGCAGAAGGGATGCAGCAGGGCCATGCTGCCATGGTCCACTGCTAGAACTGTCCTGCACAGCATAAAACTAAAGAATTTGCCAAAATACAGAATGAATGGAAGAAAAGAGTAATTTTAATTTTCTGTGTGATTTTAAGGTAGCTCAAGCATCTTCTACAGTGGGTGTCAGCAATTGCTGAGACCTGCTGGGGAGTTCAAGGCTGTGTGTTCCTCCTCCAGCTGCCTGGGGCTTGATGGAGAGAGGGAAGTGTCCAGCAGTGCTTTGCCAGGATTTTTCTTTTTCCTTTCTTTCCTTGATTTTATGGCAGTGGATGTGAGGATGACCTGCTATATTTTACATCTTTCCTCCCCTAGCAGCCAAATGGTGCTGTGCAGCTGGTCTTGGGGCTACTCGGGGGGACTGAGCTGCCTGCCCAACCCAAGTACTGTGCACTCCACCCTCCTGGAGCATTAACCTGCCATCATTTTCAGCAAAGCCAGGCATAAAAGATTAGGTTGGGCCTGTATTCCTTATTTGGGATTAACTGCAGTGGTTTCATTCCTTTTTATTTTTCCTTTTTTTTTGGTTTTGTTTTGGGTTTTTTTGCATCCTGCTAATTGGTGCTCTCAGCCTCAGCTCCAGTTTAATGAAGGCTGCTGCCTGGGAATCATTGCAAACAGTTATGGAAATGCATTTAAATGCTTAAATCTGTTGTGGTTTTTTTTTTTCTTTATGGGCTTGTGCCTTCAAAAAGCATAAATATGCCTTGCATTCCTGCTTGCCCAGGATGGTTATTTTCCATGAACCCCGTAGTGGGTTTCTGGGCACCTCTGCAGCAGAGAGGGTAGACAGGAGATTAGTGTTAATGCGATGAGGAAGCCCAGCCCTGCTGCACCCGTTGTGCTGAGGGAGCACCATTTTCGGTCTGTTTGCTCCAGATGGGGCCTTTGGATGCTGGGGATGAGGACTGATGGAGCATCCAACTTCCCTCCTGCCCAGGGAAGGAGAGCATCCCTCCTCCTCTGAGCTGCCCAGCACAAATGTCATTAGCTCAAGCCTATGACCCTGGTAAATGAACAGGGCTGATAACTGGATGCTAATGCAGGGCATCTCCTGTGGTCCTTGCCAGAGCTGTGGCTGCACCATTCATGTCCATCTGTCCATCAGTCAGTGTGTGTCCCTCTGTTCCTTGTGGTGAGGACTCTGCATTTGTCCAGAGGCAGAGAAGGTTTAAGCCGTGTCTGTGCTAAAAGCAAAGGAAAAGGGTCACATGGTGGTTTTCCCCATCTTGGCTGTGGCCATACATTCTCCAGGTTTGGAGATGGGTGAGCCATTCCTGGTGGTCCTGGGAAGGATTTGGACAATGACAAGACAGAGAAACACCCTCCCGTTGGATATATACGCTCACAAGGCAGGCCAATTAATTGTGCTGTGGGTATCGAGCCAGCAGTGGTGGGAAGAATGAGGAATAGGCCAGGCTGTTACCTCTCTGAAGAGGGAATTTTGGGAGGCCAGGACCTGCCACGGTGGGTGTGCTTTTGGAATGGTTTGCAGCTTGTTTCTGTTGGTGAGACATGGAGAAGGTGCTGCTTCTATGAAGCTTCCCCTGAGGATAATGTGTGAAGTTGGTTGGTTTGAAATGCCTGTTTAAAAGCTGGCGCTCCACCAAATTTATACTGCTGCTACTACATTGCGGGACCTCAGGGTGGTGACTCTGTGCCCGTGAGACAATGTGGTTTGGGTTTGTTTTTTTTTTTAAAGCCTAATCTGGTGCTTGTTCTGAGATCACAGATGGGAACCCTGTGCCACCTGGTGATGTCCAGAGGTTGTCACCCTGTGGTGACCTTGCCTTGGCTCATCCAAAATGAGCTGCAAGTCCTTGAGCAGGTATGTGGATCTCCGTTAGTTGTTGGCAGCTTTAGTAAGAAAAACAGGATCAACCACCAGCTTATCCTCTTATCTCAGGAGGGGATATCTTCAGGCTGATGATGAGGGACAGGACCTATGTTGTACCTGACCATTTATCTGAACATTTCACTGGCAGTAAATGAAAAATCTTTCCTGTTGTGTTGGAGGGACCTTTGGGGTTCATGGATTCCCACCACACCCACAACCCTACCCCTTGTTTTTAAGGCTGGGCTATATCCTTTGTGAGAGAGCCCATGCACCCAGAAGCCTTCCAGGCAGGGATTTCCAGGGTTCTGGGTGGATGTTTTTCTGTGTTTTTGTCTGCAGGAAAATAATGTGATTCTCAGCACTGCTTGCAGAAATGCAAACCCCTCTAAAAAAAAAAAGAATTAGAAACCCTGCTTTGTTTCTGTGGAGATTTAATTGTCCAGGCTGTGTCAGTGGTTGCATATGACTCCAAGTACGTGGTGCTTCATGACGAAGAGAGTGCCCGGGGACTCCTGAAAATGGCTGTAAAGGTAAAATAAGTGCTTGTGTTTAAAGAATAACATGGGGTATTGTTTATTTGCGCTCCTAATTAGAGGGAGATGCAAGTGGTCTGATTCCCGTATTTTAAGAGCAACATTCAGCCAATTTGATGGACAGGGAAGATGAGAAGAGACTAGTACAAGCCAAAAGCAGCAAACCCATGAAGCAGAGCTAGAGACAGCTTTAAAGCTATGAACATAATTGCCTGAGGAGTCTGCCAAGGAACCAGATGCTGTAAATGAAAGAATAACTTCCATGGCTTGGCATCTGTCTGCGGTCCAGGGAGAGGAGGAGGAGCAGAACTGCATGGAGGGCTGGGGAACAGTTGCTCCAGCTGCAAAATGGGCACCTTCAAAAAAATTTGGTCCATGCTGGTATTTTTCTATCGCAGAGAGCGAACCTGTTGGAAAGAGGAAAGGTGGGGGTCAGTGTGCTTGTCTTGTGGGCTCTTTAACCTATTTTGGGTGTTTGATGTCAGCGTTATGTGGTTGGTTGGCTGCTGGGAAGATCTGGGTGCTGTGACAGCTTAAGCAGGTGGTGATAAATGAGGAATATGTGACTGGGCTGAATTCTGAATCTTTTGGGACCCAGTTGTGCCCAGAACCCCACAGAGTGCTCTGTTTTCCATGCATGGACAAGCTCAGTTAATTTTTAAAATAAGTGGCTACATGTGACTTGTCTGAGGTCAGGTCACTCTTGGCAGTGCTCTAGTTTAGAAAGCCAGACTGGAAAGTTTCTGTTATTTTTCTCCCCAATTTATTTTTACAATTACTATTAAAATAATTGCAGTCCTAGCAAAGGTGAACAGCTGGGTTTGACATAATCAGTACATAAATAATATCCATCATTTACATGGTATAAAACCTCTGCCACACAACATATTCCTGAGGCTGCGTCATAAGGAAAAAATAAAAAGCCTTTATGGGAAGGGGAGCAGAAAATCAGCTGGGGTCCTTATGCATTGAGTACATGTAGATAACAGCAGCAGTGTTGGCAGCAGGGATGCAATCTCCTTTCTGCTTATGCTTGAACCAAACGCCCCAGAAAAAGGTGATAATAATAGTGCTGCACGTGGGGCATCTTCAGAGCCATGCAAGTGGTGCTGCCCAGTGTGCATAAACATAATGTGCCTCTCCCAGCTGGGAAATAAAGGCAGGGAGCAGTGATTAGAAATTATAGGGGAAGTTCATGTGATTTCAGGCCAGGATAATGCTGTTTTTAAACCAGGGAGAGGAAGGATATCTTTGGTCATGTGTTAGGCTTTTTTTTACTATTTTGATAGCCTATGTTTTCTGCTCTTATTTGGCATTAATCAGTGGAGAAGACATTTAACATGCTCCTTGGGTACACATGGGATGAAATGGAGGTGGAAGGGGGATGGAGTGCTTGGGACTGGGGGGCATCACTGGTATCCCAAGGAGCCTGTCAGGGAGCAGAGTGGAAACTGGAGGCAACTGGGGGTGAATTCAACCCCTGCCTCTGTATGCTTGTGACAACCTGCTGCATGCATGTCCTTGTTTGTAAGCAGCTGTGGTTATTTTGCCTCAAAATAACAAAGCTTTTTTGCAAGCAGGAGTGGGGGAGAGGCCTCTGTATTGCTGCAGCTTGGGGACACAGTCATGTGCAAGTCAGAGAGCCATATCATGTTGAGTTCTGAATGACTCTGCTTATTAATATAATAAACCAGAGGAACATGCTGTCATGACAGCCTCTGCAGTGAGAATCCAGGGGGTTATTTTAACGAAACCACATTAAATCTTTCTGTCTCCTGAAGATTGCACCCTGGAGGTATGGGCTGGAGGGTAGGAACATTTCACAAGGGCTTGCAGGAGCTTTTATGCATATCGTGGTCTCCAGAACAGTGCTTTGCTGTCTAAGGTTTTATATCTTTCGATCACTAAAGTTCCTCAGACATGATAAGAAGGAAGGCATTCTCTGTCTTTTTTTTTTTCCTCTCCTTCATTCTTGAGTTTCAAGATGAAGTTTTCTTTGCTATAGCACTGATACCAGACCTTTTCTTCAGATGTACTATATGAAAACATGCTGTCATCCTCTTTGAAAGCTGTGAAGTGTGTGCATGTATATGTATATTCTATATATACACACACACTATAGAGAGATACATATGTGTATATATAAATTTTCTTTCCTTTCTCACTCAGATAAAATAGGCCTTTCTCATATCTTTAACAAAAACTGAGTGTTTGTTAGATGATGGAAGATAAAATTCTCACCAGGGTCCCTTGATGAGCTCACAGCTCTATCTGTTGTGATCTTAAGGGCAATAGCACTTCTCTCCTGTATGCCTGACACCAGGATTTTGGTCACTGGGTGCCTGAGTAGGTTCACCAAACTCTTGGAGAAGACCTGACATGGGGTTAGTTAAGGCAACAGCCCATCTGCCCAACCCTGAGAGGCCAGGAAGTCTCTAATCTCAGGGAGAGACCTGTGTGGCTTCAAATGCCCCCACCATCAGTGGCTGCCTACTGTACACAGGGCTTTCCAGGAGGCTCCAGTCCCTGACAGGGAGGGAGATGAAAACAAAAAAGGCAAGTTTCTTGGAGATAGAAAATTGAGGGGAGTCCCTGCAGGTTCCTGTGAGGTATTTTGCATCATCCATGTGCCAAACACTGAGTGTGTTGGGTTGGTCCAAGCTGCTTTGCTTTGAAGTGGAGCTGGAGCAGCCCAGAGCAGAGGATGTGATGGTCTCCCCTTTGCCAGCCTCTGGTGACAAATGTGTCCACATCTTCCTGTATTTTCTAGGTGCTGGCTTGACAAAGAGGCAGATTTCTCTTTTTCTAACCATGGGAAGGGTTCAGCACATTGTCTGAAATAGCTTTTTTGCCTCGACAGGAAGGTTCCTTGAGGCGGTAATTGACTCTTTCTTTCAAGCAATGGCGTTTTACCTGGGAAAGCAGCCAGTCAGTATTTTCAGCACAGTAGAATTCTGCTGTGCATTAAAAGGAGGTAGTTTTCTTTTCTTTTTTTCCCCCCCCCCCCCCATGATGTCATTTTACTTTGTGCTCTCTACCATCCTCCAGCTCCTTGTTGGAAAAACTTCCATTAGATGGGCACTTACTTAGTTTCACAGAAACAGCACCTGTGGGACCAACAGGTGGATAATCTGGAGTCCTCAGCTGCATCATGTTGGGCAGCTGAAATCTCCTTTAAGTGACCCTTAAGGCTGAATTACTAATGATGTTTTTTTCTTTTCAATGGGGAATCATAGAATCAATGTGTGATAACACTGAAGGTAAACTGAAAGTAAAGATGATGCTAGATACTGGCAAAATATCTAAAGAGACCAGGAGAGAAGGATTTCCAAAGCAGAAACAAACTGTTCTTCATTCTTAGTCTTTCATGCCAGTTTAATGTATTCATGAAAATTGCCTCAATTTAACTTCAGGGGAAAAGAGAAACTACAGGGTTGGTGTAGCTGAAAGGCTGCATCCTGTTTTAGTAAGTTTGCTATACTTTAGATTTTCACCTAGAGGTTTTTGTTCTTTTATGATACTTTCTACCAGCAGTTCTCCACACCTGCTTCTTTTTAAAAAGCACTCTGCAAGCTGCAGGAAAAAGATGCTAAGCACAGTTATCCCTGTTCTGCAGGTAGAAGGAACTGGCAAGGATGTGAAGTAACTTTGGACCTTGCCAGAGCCAGGAGCAGAGATGAGCCTTTAGCTCCTGTATTCTGTAAAATGCCACGTACCCCTGCCTGCATCTGACTGGAGCAGGAGGGGCTGGGCTGGTCATCCTGCTGGACTCAACCTTGTTTCATGTCCCTGCTCTCGGGTACTGTGACTTACGTCTGTGTGACAGGCAGTGAAAGCAGTGGTGAATGTTTTGGGTTATATACACCTTGTATAGCTAAAGGCATGAAGCCTTGACAGACTTGGCTACTTGTCTGGCCTCTCTTGCCCAGTTAAGCAATCTCGGGTTGGATATCTCCCCCCTGCTCTAGGCATTGGTTTTCCTCTCTAGCGTTTTCTCCCTCCTTTTCCTTTCTCCGTTGTTAACGTGCTCACATTCAGGTGGGATTTACGAAGCATTCGCCTGGCTTTGCATGAACTGGCCAGTTCTGCTCGGGTCATTGAGGTACATCAAAATGCACTAGGAGCCTGTCAGTGCTGCTGGTGTTACCTCTTCCTTTGTGAGGTCCATGCAGCCACCCAGCAAACCAGTGTGAGTCACCGCCTTCTCTCTAGGACAGGCTTGAGCCCACAGGGATGGGAGATTTCTTGGCACCTGGAGCGAGATACCGTGTGTTAGTACAGCAGCACAACCTCTGCCTGTCTGCCTCTAGCAGCTACAGAAAGTGACCACATAGGCACAAACCTGATTTTTCTTTCTTTTTTTTCTCCAGAAGGTCTTGATGCTTGAAACGCAGGGACAGTGTTTACCTCCTGATACCTGGAGGAACATGATCCTCTGCAATAAATTAGCAATGCTGTCTTGCCTTCTGCTTAGGAAAGGGCTTCAAGGTATTTTATTGTGCAAGTTGTGCTGTGCTTCTTATGTACAAGCTGGAGACTGTAGTTTCTGAGTCTACTATATCCTCCTCTACATTTAGAAAAAATAAAAGTCTTAAGGAAAAAGTATAATATACTGTCAGATTTTCATAGCTTCCCTTGCACAGTGTGGCTTTGTTGGGGTGATTACCATATCAACAGGCACAAATCCTGCAGCGTGCTTAGGCAGAGGCATCAAAGTTTGCAGGGTATGGGCTGTAGATTTTAAGGTCTTGAAGCCCAAAGGCATTTCTTTTCCATCTTTGCAAATGTTTCTGATGCTGTATAAATACTGTCTCTGAGGTTTACCAGCAGCTAACATTATCACATGCTTTCATTTAAAGCAAAATCAGAGTGCCTCTTTTATATCTCTAAGAGAATTATGAAAGGCTTTGCAGCACTGCAAACAAATGGGGGTTGACAGTTATTAGTATATGATCTAACTACTCTGACAGGGTTTGATGCAGAGGGATTTTCAGTGGTTGACTCAGAGGCATCCCTCGTGTGTGCTCCCCAGGGATGCTGAATCCACCCTGCCGTTGCTGGCCGTTTACTTGGTCCCCAAGAGTTCTGGATTCTGAGCAGTGAAGGTGCTGATACTGAGCAAAGGGGGCAAGTTGCCCAGCAGAGACCTGCTGTTTTCAGCAGATGCTGAAAAGGGGCCTGAGGAGCTGGGGATTTTTTCCCCTGGGCCTTGTTTGGGGCTATTTGGGAGCAACAGAGAAACTGCAGGATTATTTTGCACATGTTGCAGGTCACTTTTAGCAATTTTCAGCAGGAATTTAGCACCTAATACATGTCTAACAAATTTGAATTAAGTCTCTAATCGAGGGACTTAATGTGAAGAGTAACCAAAAACTTAAACAACCTGTTCACTTGCTGTTGCTCAGGTGTGCAGTGTCTCTCCTGTGTGAGGCAGGTTGTATAGCTCATTTTATTGAAGTATAAGCAGCATCAGGCAGGATGGGCCCCTCTGCCCTGTCTGCAGGCACAGTGTGGGCCACTTCTCACATCCTACAGCACTGCTCCAGGGCTCTGCCTGTCATATCCAGCATTTGCCATTGCAGCCCCTAAATATGATGGTTTTAATTTGTCACAGCTGTCATTGACTCAAATCAATCTCTGGTGCCGTTAATCCATCTGAAGTGGAGATCCCAACAAAGCTTTCTGGTAGCTGGAAGTTTGCTCTCTGGTGGTACTTTGCAACAGAAAGAGAGACAAAACCATTATGTGGCTGATTCCCAGGGAAGGCTGCTTTTCATGTCTCTTACTGGGCACAGTAAGCTTTGCACTGAAGTCACTGGGATGCCAGCAGGGAAAGCAAAACGTTGCCTTGATCAACCAGCACCATCCACTGCCTCTCCTCTTCCTGTGACGGTACGGAGAACTGGGAGTTAAATTTTCTTAAATCATATAGGAAAGGCAGAGGGCTTATTTATTTTGCATGCAGTTATTCCTCCTGCGTCTCCTCGCCGGTATTTGGGTTGCTGTTGAAATCTCTGTCCTCCCTGGGTGTAGGAGCAGCGTGAGGATGGGCAGGCACGGGTTGTATTGCTAAGCAACCCTGCCGGAGCGCCCCGCGCCGTCCCCACCGCACAGCCATTCCCATTGTCCGCTGCCTCGCTGGATTCTGATCTTGCAGACCCATCAATACCATTGATTGGGGGAGATTGCAGTGATTGTGAAGCTGAGCAGGAAATGGCACTGCCTGTTGCTGGTGGGAGGCCGTGGCACAGGAATTCTGTTCGTGGGGAATTGATGCTCATGGCTATTGATCGGCAAACACTTTGCATTGCATTGAATGTCAGTCTAGTTAGTTCATAAATTTATGGATGTCATTCTGCATTTGCCACAAACTTTCCTGCTTTCTGTGTTGGATTTTTTTGTGAGACTTTGACTAAAATGGCAACATGATCTGCTATGAACAAAATGGAGATTTGGGAATAAATTCATAGCTTTATCACTTGCATTTATTCTACATCTCTGAGAGCAGTGTTTAGCATACCTCTGCTTTCTAATTTTACGTTTTAACATGGTTTGAAGCCCAGGGAGACTCATTGTATGTCAATATAATGATATTGGTAAAATACTGGTATTTGGAAATGGTTGTCAGATAACTTTCATTTTCTGTGCACAAGCGCACAGTAAACACACCCATTTATTTAATACTTCGGAGACGATTTTAGTCTTTCAGATATACGCTGGGTAATTGAAAACAAATGTTAGCTTCTCTTTAATAGCACTTCACAGTAGTCACAGTGCAGTGTGACCGAGTTTTCATTTTAGTATTCTTCAGAGACAGTTGAAGGATGTGGCTTCTTAAATCTGAGCTGACTTAGAGCGTGGGGATCTCTCTCTGTAAAATGCATTATTGCAGTGGTTGGAGGAGAGTTTGCTGTGTTTGCCCCTCCAGGTCATGCTTGACGTGTTCAAATTGGCTGCCCTCCTTGCAGCTGACCGACTTTATGGGCGGAAATTTGGTAAAAACTTTAGTAGCAGAGGCTCTTGTGTGGCACTCTGTGGCTGGGAGGCAGTTGCTTCATGTGGCCTTGGGGTGTTGTGACCCCTGGCACCGTGGGGTCTGGTCACTCAGGGCTCTTCACAGTCCAGCTCCAACCCATGGAGTGCTGCATCTCTGTCTGTTTGTGCAAGCAGCAGGGCTGGCACAGAGGAGCTGACCTGCATTCGGAGCCAGGCTGGAGCTGCTGCATCAGCAGTGATCCTGTACACCTTGTCCCCAGGGGCCACCGGGCTCCAGGTGGATGTTCAGCAGTTTTGCTCTGGGAACAAGGCTCCAGAGGCAGCTCGGCTTGGCTCTGCAGGAAGATCCATCCCTGGGTCACTGCTTTTCACAGGTAACCAAATGAGAGCAATGCCTTTTGCTCCCTGCTGCATGTTGAGTTTGGGCTGATGATGCTGAGGAGGAATGTGCCACATGTGGGATGTGTCTTGTCTAACAATTAGTCATCCTAAAAAGGGTGTTTTGGCTCTCTGTTTAATTGCAGCAGAGGAGTGGGCTGCTTCAGAGGTAGTTTGTCCTGCTTTGACCCAGGTGTCTGCACAGGGGGGGAGCAGGATCCCTGGTCCTGCTGGGTGGAGAAGGGCAGGCATGGGCACAGCCATGGGGTTGGTCTGAATGGCTTTTCCACCCCAAATGTGCTGACAGCCCTTGAATGAGTAGGTATCCTCTTCCCCAGCCATGTCTTTGTGGGGACATGGCTGGGGAAGGGAAAGGGACCCTCAAGCTCCCTATGCCCTGTATCACTGTGGGAAGAGGGGACACCACACTCCTCTCTGAAGCAGTGGGTTTGCTTTAAGCAGAATAAACCACTGCTGAAGAATGGAGCTAATGAAGAGATTTGAAGTGCATTTATCCTTTGAAAAGTGAGTCTAAATACGGTTCTGTTGAGTTCAATATCTGTGTCTCCAAGACATTTAGATCCAGTGTACCCATTTTGAGACTTTTATGTTTTTTCCTTTTTTTGTGTCTGTAAACCCTCCCCTGGGAATTTAAATTCCATTTGAGCTCCTTTGGACCTGTGAATCACTTCCAGTCAGAAAGGTACTATGGTGCAACTGGGACACGTGTAATTATGTTAGTGTTCAGCAGGGCAAAGTAGAGCCCACCTCACCTCCCTCCTGTTGTATCAGCTTCTAGTGCTGTTTTGGGAGTGGTATTAAGAGCAGTAGTAGTGATAATGATAATAATGATAATACAAGGACTACCATGGAAGCTGGGGGACCTGACTCAATGCACACAGGTAAGAAAGGCTGGGGAAGCAGTAGTCCTTCCCAAGTACCCCCTTGGCAAGTCTTAACAGTCCTCAGCCTTTTTTTTTTGGTGAGCTGGGAGCATGATCAAGCCGTTGCTTCTTTTGTGAGACAGCTATATCCAGAAAGGCCATTCTCATACACTGAGTGAAAATGGAAATTCTTCTCTAAACATCCATATTTATTGTAAAACAGTTAAGAAATGAAAACTGTCAAGACCTGAGACTGAGAGTCCATCTGGCCTCCTGAAAGAGCTCAATTTTCCTTTTGCTGATCTGGGCCAGGTATATAAATGTGATTGACAAAACAGCAGCAGAGGTGCCTGAGCTCATTTCTGTTTGCATCCATCCACTAGAGACTTATTTTTAAGGATTTTCTAGGCTCCTGAATTGTCATCTTATCATAAAAAGGGAAATAAATGCTTTTTTTGCCCTATGCTGCCATTCTCCCAAGATCTGTACCAGAATAGGAAAATCTTTGCCTGTCAGAGTGAAGTTTGAAAACCAACTTAACTTGTGCATTGCCATGCACCCTTTTATAAAGAAGTGCTGAGGATTTGTTCTGTTTGTTCATTAAGTAAAACTAGCAGAGAAAAGGTCTCATTCAAATGCATTATTTTCTGAGAGTGACATATGCTGTTGACTCACACAAATATGTCTTCTCTGGAGAGTCCCTTGTGTGAGAAATCTCAGAGCACTTTGTCTTCAGTCCTTAATGAGATTTTTTTCTTCTAGCAGAGCTATTAAAAAACTGTGATCTTAATTCTCGAAAAATGCAAAAGATGTCAAATTATACAAATCCAATATTTGATATGTTAATAACCAAAGAAGCTGTAAGAGGGGAAGTGAATAACCCGAGGAAATGCATTGTCTTCCTGGTGGCATTTTCCCCCTGGTTGCTGTTTATTACTCTCCTTGTTACCTTGGTAGCAGTTTCTGATGCATCCCTAGATAATAACATGCACACAGTAATGTGACAAATGTATGGTATATTGGAGCACGTGTAGTACGTGCAGGTGAAATGAGGCGTATTTCTTTTTTTTCCTTTTTCTTTCTGGTATTCTTGAGGCCATAAAGTCCTTAGAAGTAATTTGCTGGCTTTCCTTATGCCATCATGAGGGTGGTGTTTGTGTACCCCTCGCAGGGATTACCTTTGAGGGCTGTGTCCTGCTTTAGGGTGCAAGTCATGGTCCTGGCTATAGGAGCAGAATCAGCATTTTCTCTTTTATTTCAACTGACAACTAGCAGCTGTTGTGGCATGTGGCAATTGCATTTTAGTTCCTCTATCCTCTATATCAAGAAAAAACCATCTCTGAGGTGGTACATGCTCCAGTCTTTATCTTGCAGGATGCATGAAAAGGATGACTCGGAAATCTCAAGTTTTGTCCTGCTTTTGGCCAGTCTTTTGAAAGATGCTCTCAGTTGCCAGCTCTGATGGTTTTAATACTTTGTTTCAGCAAAAACTGATCAAGCGTTTCCTCCTTGGGTCAGTGTGCGGTGCCAGGCCCTGGATGAAGGGATGGGGGCTTGCTGAGTTGGATTTATGTCAGGGTAGGGGGTAGGTAGAACTATTTTAGGATAGGGACTAAAATGCAGAATTGTGTCTCTACAGTGCAAGTGAACATTGGGTAGAGTGTCTTCTGGGATTGGTTAGGGATTAGTGGCTATTTTGGGAGCTTTAATAATTAGCTTGCTTGAAAAACTTTTGTATTGACATTGGGTTTTGTGGTGCAAAGTTTTATGGGAAGCAGAGAAAATAATAAGTCTGACAGACTCTGCTCAAGGAAGTCTTCTTTCCCCGCACTCAGATATGGCAAAGTTTAGCTGTTGGCATCTCTTGGAATGAGTGCATGAGGACTGGATCTTCAAAAGCCTGTCTAACTCCTTGGGAGTCAAGCTCAGCCTGCAGGATGCTGATTTTCTTTGCTCTGCTACCAGAGGATCCCTCCCATGGCTTCATGGATGTTCAAATGCTCAGTGTCCCCGACTTCAACCAGTGTTTTGCAGCCCAATGTTTTCCCCTGTTGAGATCTGCTCCCATTGTGGGAAAAAGAGAGGGTGCTTAGAGCTGAGAGGGAAAAGCAAAGTGTACCCAGCTTCTGGCTTCTTTTTCTGAGCTCGAGGGCACAGCCATGCTGGGGTGGATATTTGAGCAAAAACCAGCTGTTTTTTGTGAGTTGCAGTACATGGGAAGTCTTTGGGCATTTGATTTCAGATGCTTTAGTTTGCTGCTCTTCTGGAGTTATGGAATACTGCAGAAATGCTGACAAATTAATGACTTGGAAAACAAGCTCTCATAATGAAATGTCAGAGTTTGGAGACCTGCTTGGTGGCTCGGGGGAGTCCAGTGGTTTTTTCCCATTGATTAGGAAGGTGCTGGAATGGCTAATTTGGAGCTTTCCTCTGCAGTATTTTATGACATGTTAATATACTTGGCAGAACAAATCGGGTCACCGCCTTTACTGTCTGCTTGTGCAACGTGTAACTCTTGGAACTGGAGGGCAGTGTTTGAAATTTGCACAGAAATTGGAATTTAGCTGTGAGGATTTGAGACACTTATTTTGCTTGGATTATGTTCCTGTTTATCAGCATCGGAAGGTATTTGAGAGACCTAAAAATTGAATTCCAGGTTTTGCATTAAAAAAATAAAAATTGTTAAAATGAGTTTCTCTTTGGGGACGTTGGATATTGAGTATAGATCTGACTCTCCTGTGTCTGCAGAAAGAGGATAAAGGATAAACCAAGCTTATTCTTAAAAGGCACATAGTAAAAAAAAAAAGAAAAAAGACTTAAAAAGTCTATTGGAGGACTGCTTTGAATCAACAACGCTGAACTGGGAACTTCAGAAACTTTTTAGAACAGATTGTGCTTGCTTTCTTTTTATCTCTCTAAAAACTAAAACTTAAAAAAAAAAGACGACAAAGTAGCCACTAATGAAAGTACTGAGGCAATTGTTAACTATCATTTTTGATTAAATCATCTAGTGAGGAGCCTGTGGGAGTTGGCTTGAAAAAGGATATTATTATTACATTGCTTTATAGCAATACCAATTTTTAACCACAGAATCTGTTCTTTAGGCATTGAGTACTGGGGAGAACAAAGAAAGTGAAGATTCTGAATTACATAAAGCTGATGAAAATACATTTGTAGGATCATCTTTCTCTGCTGGTGAGAGAGTAAATGCTAATTTACTCTTGCTGTCCAAACTGAGCTGGAGTAACAGGCACACCTATGGTGAATGTTAGGACCTTTGTGTAGTGCTGCTGTGCTCCCTCCCGGAGCTGGTAGCGTTTCGTGGATCAACAAAGTACTTTCCATTTACATGAAGACTTTTAAACTGCTCTCTTGAATATATGATTCACTTTGGAGATGTGCAGTTGTCTGACAGAGCAATGGCTGTTGCAGTTAGTAATGTATTTCGAGATCTTTGAGATTGGAAGATGCTATCAAACTCTATGATGTCTGTTATTTTAATTTTATGTTCTGCTCTATACAGTCCTGAAGCCTAATATATCTTCCATTCTGCTAGAGGGAACCAGCTTCTTTTTAAGATTTTACTGGCTGTTTCTGTTGTGCACTGGAATTCAAATCAGGAATTATTCTGTTCTGTTCAGAAAAGAAAATCTGATGTTGGGATGGAAAGCTAGGCAAGGTTCAGTGGCAATAAAACCATGAGGGAACTGAGTCCATGGCAGGTAGACAGCTGCTCTAAGGTCCTTTGCATCTGAATCATAGCTGGGATTTTCAGTCTGGGTCTTAAAGAATACAGGCCCCTTTCATGTAATTTGGTGTTCCTTCTAAACCAAAAGATTCCTCGTTAGTCTTCCTTCCATGCCATTTTTGGGGAACAAAATAGTTTAGTCAAGGAAAGAGAAGGGATGGCTCCTGTTGCGTGCTCAGAGCACTGGCGTTCGATCACAACCTTTAGGGATGATGGGTATGGGCCTGACCACGAGGCATTGATCCATATTGATCTTGGAAAACTGATGAGGGGCCCAGGCTTGGGTAGTCCATCTACATGGAATCAGCTGCAGTCTTATCTCAGTTTAATTGATTATTGAAGGCTTTTCTGGGTTGGAAGCCAGAATAAGCTCTTATTAGATCTGGCCTTTAATGGCAGCACAGTTACCTGAGGGCAGAGCTGCAATGTTACAGCTCCTGGATGTTTACTGGCTCCTCCTTTCCCTTCTTAATGCTGCTCAAGGTGACTGTCAAATCCACAGGCTTTCCTCATAAAATGTAGGAACTGTGTAAATATATTTTTTTTCTGTCCGTTCTTTTTATCTCCTGTAATTGTTCCCCTTAGGATTGGCTGCATGATACTAAAGAAGATTTTCTTGTGCAATTAGTTTCAAAATGGCATATTCTGCCCGTGGATCAGTCTTGTGCTGTGGAGGACGGTGGCCGTGGGCCAGGAAAGACCTTGGCAGTGCCCCTGGAGGGGCTCTTATTGAGGCCTTGGTGGTGAGGACGTGTGCCGTGTGCCAGGTCTGCCTCCCATCCCACGTGAGCTGTTTACAGGTGACTATTCACCTCCCACCTTCCCTGGGAAGGGCTGATGTATTCCCATGAAAGGTAGCAGCGTGGGAAAAAATAAGGTCTTAAGCACCTAAATCCCATTACAGTCTGCAGGGCTTCAGCAAACCTGGTTGGTGAAGTTAAATTTATAATATTTGACCACCCCAAAGCCAGTTCCTCGCTGTTGCATCGTTGGATGTGCAGCAAGGTGGGTTCTGGGTGTGAGGTTTGCTGGTTGTTTGCCCTTAAAAATTAAAGTAGGTCTGTGCAACTTGTACAAACCTCTCTGGGCTTCTGGCTTGTCTAGATTTAGTCACAAATTCAATGTGGATGAGCCAAACACAGAAACAGCTGAATGAATTTAGCTGGATCAAATTTTCAAGGGAGCTTACAGCAAGAGGTGTGTGCTTGGGTAAGGAATTAGAGCTGTTTTACTGTTTTGAATAGGTCTCATATGCCTGCAAGCTCTGGACTTTTCTGGTTTTGTTGAATATATCCTACCTGTTGTAAGGCACTCTAGCTTTGTTTTAATAAATGCTACAGAGCTCTGTACTTTAGCTCCACAGCAACATAAGACAATGGGAAAAAACATTTTTGGCTTTAAGCAAGCCTGCAGAGACCGAGTTGCTATGGGTTGTGTGCTTGGACGCACCACTGTGAAATTAAAATACCACGAAGTAAAAAAATACCCCAAACCCATCCAACAACAGCCATACCAACCTTATTCCTGTCTTGTTCTGCTAAATTACAGTAGTGATAATGAAAAAAGTTCTTTTCAACTGTCTTCTGCATTCCATTCAGAAAAGCAAAGCTAATAATGTGGCTTTTTAAAGAGTTTTTACACTGTGGATGTTCTCTTGCACTAATCTAAAGTTTGGACTGCCAGCTGTGGGAAAGAATATTTTTTAATAAGTCACCACCATCCTGAAATCCCTTTGGACTTATGGAAAAGATGTGTAGAATAGAAATTAAATGTAGCAGAGGTAAACAGAAATTTAATAAGGTTCTGTAGGAATTCCTGTACAAACCTAAGGAGTTTAATAGAAAAGGGGTTATTTTAAGAGGTTATTTTTAATCATCCTCTGGAACTCTACAGCACGTTTTTAATTAAATTATGTAGGATGGGTAGGAAAAAAACCTAAGGAAAGATGACTAATTTTCTATTAACCTTTATTCAACTTTTTCACAAAATGAATTAAGTTAATGACTCATTTCTGTTTGTGTTGTCTTGGTGAAAGCTCACATTTACAAAGTTTAAACTGTCTCCAGTCGTTCCGGTCAGTCCTGACCTTCCACCCCTCCTTTGGTTAGTCCATGTCCCAACATGGTCTCTCAAGGAAGATGAACCTATAGAAAACATGAGACTATAGGATGCTGGGCCCTGCTGACCCTTTGATTTATTGTGGGAGCATGAGGGTTTTTAGAATTTTTTTTCTTTATTCTGCTTTGTGTGATTCTTCTGGGAGAGACCTGAATTCCAGGTTCCTCCAGACTGATTTAAAATGGGTATCAGAAAGAACCACCTCATTTCTGGCCATCAGCATGTGGAGCCATATGGGACCCACTGGCTTTTTTTTTTCCCCTTTTATGGCCTTATTGGATTTGATTTGCTGTGCTGCTTTAATAACTGTAAAATGCAGTAATTAAAGAAAACTTGAGAAAGTCGTCAACCTTTTGGACACTGGTAATTTTTTGCTAGGCCGGGTAATAATTGCACTCACATGGGCCATTGCTTTCTTAAATGAAATTTCATCCTATGCTTTGATGTTTCCTTTAGTACGAGAGAAACCAAGGCCACAGATACCCCCTTGAAAACCGCTTTATTAATTAATCCCACGAGGCTTATCAATGTTGCTGGTGTCTCCATTAGTTACATGCAGAAATAAAGACAAATGGCTCTTGTTAATAGCCCCAGGAATGCATAAATCTTGCTTGTTTATGGAAGAAGGCGGCACAAGAAGACATTATGTTACAAGGCTTTTTGTTCGATTTACGGCGCGTTGCCTCGCTCTGCGGTCACGGATTTAGGTCAGAAATGTATGGATGGGTGCAGTGCCCTGCTTTTGTCGCATTACCCAAAGGTATTCCCCACTGCTGTCATGGCCTTGGGGGCTGGAAATGGCTCTTCCATGGGAAGGGGGAGCTGGAGGGTGCAGCTGGGTCATGGGAATATCTCTGTGCCCATGGTGAAGGGTCTTGAGCCTTGGTCCTTGGCTGGAGTGGGAAGGGATGCACATGCTGGCTGAGCACTTCCCCTTTGCTGAGGGTCTCAGCTTGTTGCCCTGAAAAAGGTCAGGCTGTTTTCATAGAAAAACTGTTTTGGTAAAAAGGCATCTCATCGTCTGGGCTTCAGCTTCCCACTTTTCTTCATGGCCTGTGCTTTCCTGCATCCTGCCCCTACCAAATGCATCTCATTTAATCTCACACAGGTGGTACCTCGTGGCACTGTAGAAATGTTGGTTGGAAGGATCTTCTGGAGGTTTCCAGCCTGCTGCTTGGAGGACAGTTGCCCACACAAGCAGTGGTTTTGCTGAGATGAGCCCCAAAGCCCCTTCCTGTGGAAAGGCAATTCATCCCCTACGGGCAGCCTGTTCCTGTGCTCTCTCTGAGGGAAAACCTTCTTGACCATCAGACAAAGTCTTCCAAACTGTAACTTGCGGCTGATGCTGCAGTTTTCCTGACAGATCCCCTTTTGGGATCACTCCATCTCATCTTTATTGCACTCAAATCAAGCTGGTTCTGCTCCCTCTGGTCCTTGATGACCCATTATCACCTTCCCTCCTGCCTGCCGAGGCTCCCCAGTCCAACAGGGTGAACAGCACATCATTCCCTGAAAATATCTTGGGTTTTCAGCTGTCACAGCTCACACCTCTCTTTGCCCTTCCATTGCAGCCCTGCTCAGCTTTTATTGCTTGTCTTATGGAGCTCCATTCTCCTTGGTGGGGAGGAGCTGTCTGGGAATGCTCACATGGCTGTGTTCATCCTCTTACCAGAAGGCTGGATTTTTCTACAGGGGTGCAGATGGGTACTTTTGAAAATCAGTTTTGTTGTCTGTCTTAGGAAATTTTGATTTAATTTCTCTCTGTGACTGAGCAGTGCTTCATGGAATCAGACCTCCTGGAAATCAGTAATGCAGCGGGAGGGAACTGTGGCTGCTCAAACAATCACTCATTCCTCAAACAGTGCAGGAAGGAATTTCCTCTTAATTTTGAAGTAGAGGAAAAACCACTCTGTGCAGCTTGTTTTAACAGTTGATGTAATTAATTCTGCTGTTTTAGCTGGGCTTGCTATTTTTATCAGCCCTGGACTTGCGTACTGCCGTAGTTACAGCTCTGGGGCAGACCTCCTGTTCCTCCCAGTCCTGAGTGTGAGGTACAGCTCTAATTATATTTACAGTTAATTCACAGTTCAGTGAGCGGAGCTTGGGGCCAGTTTCACAAGTGCTTCTCTTTGTTATCAAACTGCTAATAAATATGGTGAGCCGTTGTGAGCGAACATAGGCAACAAAATCTTAACAAGGGTGGGAACTTGTGTGTTATAAACTCCACGCTGCCGCAGCTGATGAAAAGCAGAGCCCCACAGAAGGAGCACACAGGATATCACAGCACATCCTTCACAAAGAGGTTATTTTACTGGAAAATGGTTTAATTGTTGTGTAGGCTTTGCTGCTACCTTTTGAATGTTTAATGGTTACTGAGGTGTTTTGATGGAGGGGAGTAGGAGATAGTCTTGTGTTTTAAGTCATTAGACTGTGATCAAGAGATGTGTGTTAAGTTCTGTGCAGAGGCTGGGCTTTGGATTTTGGCAGACGCTTCATCTGTGCGTGTCTCAGTTCTCCAGTCGTAAAGCAGAGGTAATGTCTGCAAAATCAGGCTGCCATCCTCAGTCCTGCCTGGCTGCCTCCGAGACCGACGGAGGTGACACCTGCAGCTGACAGCTCCGGCTGCCTTCTCTCCCCCTGCGTGGCCCAGGGCAGCCCAGCTGGCTGGGCCACCACGGGGCTTCTGCCTTCCCGTGCCAGGCAGTGCTGGCAATAGCTGGGGTGGGCAGCAGGGCTGGCGGATGCCACCAGCCCTCCCTCCAGGTTGTTTTGTTGGAGCGTGTTGAGCCAGCTCCACAGCTGGAACTTTCCTGTGCTCTGTATGCCTCTGGATGTGTGTTAGTTCCATCCCTCGGTTGTCCCTGCTGTCGCTTCAGTTTCCCTGTGGTGAGATGGAGGCTCTGGTGGGGAATGTCCCATAATCTCTCCCTTCCTTTCCTGCAGTTGCATCCATGCAAGGCAGCTCCCAGCTGGAACCTGATTCTGTACAACCATTTTCCGAGAGAACTGTAGAAACAAGGAATAATGGGGGAAGAGGTGGTTTGGACGATGGGAGACTTCTGTGCACATCTGTCTTTGCTAATTGATTTAACTTTCACTCCAGCACCTCCATCTCTGATGACTGAGGCTTCTTCCTTCTCCTGTCTCCCCAAAGCCCTCAGAACATTTCTCCATTAGGTTTTCTCTTTTTCAAGGTCACCAGTTGGAGCTGATGGGATTTCAGGCCAAGCAATGCCAGCCTTGCCCATCAGTAAGAGCATCTTCAGGGTGGTGCATTTTTTCTGAGTCCCCGCTGTTGAAGCTGTGATTAACTCTGAAATTGTGTAGAAAACACCACAACTGAAGTCACATCACCAGACTTGCTCACTTTGCTAAGGAAGTATTTCCAGGCTGATGGAGAATCCCGTGCACCAATGAGGAGGAAGGGTTTGGTGCAGCCTGGCATTTGGAAAAATCGTGAATCAATGATTTGCCCTGCTGGGATAGTGGATATATGAAGTGGCATTGTTATGCCTCGCTTTCCTTCCGCGGATAGGCTGTGTATCGATTGGAAGCTCGTCTGTATTTTCAAATGTCTTAGCCAGGCTGTAGGTGTTGAAGAGTTTTTCAGTGAGTACAACAAAATGTCAAAGTTATTCTGTGTGTTAAGCCCTCTCTCTCAACTAAAAATTGACTCTGTGATGTGGATGTCGATTGTTTATATTTTTACTTTATTTTTAGGCTACTGAGCCAGATCAAAGGCAGAAATTGGACATAGGCAAAAGGCAAAAGCTGCCCATTAAGAGATATGGAAGTCATGCAGCTTTTCTGTAGTAGAGCTCTACAGAAGGCTAAAGCTCTGTAGGAACTGATTTTCCCCAAATCCACTCCTGGCTGCTTAGACTGAGCACGTAATTTAGGTCAAATGGTGCAAAAAGTGAAGAAGAGCCCCCTCTGTCCCTGCTTTTTGCCTTCTCCACTGAGTTTCATTCCCCTGCACCTGCCATGGTTGTTTGGCATTTCCTGGGAACCAAAAGATAGTGTGTCTGTGGGCAGGTAGTTGCTGTGTTCCTGCCCACTTGCCTTGTGGTGATGGGTCTGGTGTTATCCACTGCTCAGAACTGAACACCATGCAGTTTTCCTGTGTTTTGGATTTTTTTGTGTCCCTCACTAATATACCAGCTTGCTTTGCTTGATAAAATGCCAGGACTGAATGGCAGGGAAGCATACAAAATGGACTCACCTTACACAAAATCGTTGCTCTGTGTTTACATTTCCATGCTGATTGCCAGTCATTGATTCCCTACTAGGTTTTATCCAATGATTATCTATTGCATTTATTTAGGGGTTGGATTTGGAGCAGGGTTTGAATGCCATTGCCCTGTATGTGCTGACAGAGAAAGGGTAAATGCCTCAGGTGCACTGATGTCCCATTTCTGAAAGCACTGGCCATGGATGTGTCCACCTGTGAGTTACTGCAGAGGAGGAGAGGGTGGAGCTGGAGCAGCTGCTGCTGAAGCTCTCCATCTGCAGACAGCTGGTGGGGCTGGTCGACATGTGTTATGTCCCCATGGACCAGCTCTAAGCAGCTGTCATGGGAAAGTGTGACCTTTTTTCCTCTTTCCCTTTTTCCTTTTACTTTTTCTTTCTTTTCTTCCTCTATCCTGCTCCAGAAGCAGATCATTGTAAGTCACCAAAGGGATGGGGCTGCTATCAAGCTGTACCTGCTGTATCACTAATTATGATTATCCATTACAGAAGGAATTATACTAGGAAGACAAGCTCTGAGCCACTGAGTCCTCACTATTGTTTAAAGTCTTGAGGTGCTTATGTTGGTCTTGAGAGTCAGAGCTGATCTCTTAAATCACTTTGAATTCTTTTGGACTAAACAGTTACTAGAGCTGGGGGCTTTTTTACAAGACCTCATATGCATGAGGTTTCCCCGTGATGCACAAAGGTATTTGTAGAGTTGTAGTTTATACATTTTAATGGAAGAGACGTGGCAATGATTAATGACTTGGTCAGCCCATGCTGGCCCTTCCACTTCTAAGGCCACAGAGGATGGAAAATGCTGTGCAGAGAAACATATCTCCTCTTGGGCTGCTGGGCTGGGAATGCCTAGTGAGGCTGGACAGAATGCCATGTAAATGGTGCAATAGTGCTGCTTAATTGAGGGTTTTATATAACTGCAAATAAAAATCTTGGAGTTGCATAAGAGCTTTTGTAAAACCTGCGACTCTGGGTTCTTCCCAGACTTCAAAGGTTTATGCACACAGCGTAGTTCTTTAATGAGCTCAAGTCCTTAATTGTGAAGCGCCAGGACCGTCCTCATGTTGTGAGTGCAGAGCTGTGAGTTGTTGCAGGTCATGTGGGATGACAGAGCCCAGGTGTTGTGAGCGCTGGAGGTGCTGGAGAGCACGTGCTCCTCAGCAAGGATTCAATTTAGCATCCTCTGGTCTGAAAAGGTGCTGGACCAGACCTGCCCCTGTGCAAACTCACAACAGTGTTGTTGCAGGGGAGAGTTTTGCATCAGAATTCCTGAGAACATGGATAATATCAGGGATTATGGCCTTTATCAGCAGGTAGCAATTAAGGGGTGTCAAGATCATTAATGCATAATTAATCTTAATCTTTCTACTGCTGTATGTACTTAACAAACTCATACAGAAGCAGGGATCCATGCCCTCATTTTCACACTTCGGATAATAGAGGCCAGAAATAAACGTGTTCACTGCATACTTCTGTTTTAAATTGTAAGTAAATTCTGAGCTCAAACAATTAAAAATTACCTTAAAATTTATTCCTATTAGAAATCACACCGAGACTGATGAGACAGAAAAGGAAATGCAGTGCTGGCTCTCAGGCTCTGGCCTGCAGTAATTATTTGCCTCTGAGTTGCTGATTGAAATGGAAGGTAGGTATTTGAAAGGAAACACAGAACTTTTAATTTTTTGCTCATGTTTGTGAGCATTCCTGAGTTAGCAAATCACCAGGAAACTGGATAAAAAGAAGTGATTTCTTAGCAAATGAATTGTTAATTATTGAGCTCCGGTGTATTCCTGTAATTTTAAAATTGTGTTGGCAACAGATCAAAAGAACATGTGGTGCCACAGTGTTAGAGTATTTTTATTTATATCTGATTCACAATTGTCTCCATGGCAATGTGAGACATGAAGGCAGAGGAAAGAAATGAATTATCACATTATTAAATGACCCAGTGGAAAAAAAATTGAGACATGTTAAGGATTAATTTTACATTATAGAGTTGCCT
Organism: Sclerurus mexicanus; assembly: GCA_013396755.1. Lineage (NCBI taxonomy): Eukaryota > Metazoa > Chordata > Aves > Passeriformes > Furnariidae > Sclerurus > Sclerurus mexicanus. The sequence continues at coordinate 266,622 of VWZF01006663.1, read as the reverse complement.
AGCAAGCCATTATCATTATAGTTAAGGATTTGTTAGCATTTCTATTATAAACATGTTTTTGAAGTGTTTATTACTGCTTCAATTTGCATTAGGCTGCAACTTTGCATACAGGTTCTCTGAAAAATGAAATCTAATTTCAAAATGCACCAAGTAGACCAGTTTATTAATTTTAGAATATTTCAGTGCTCTGTGCCTTGTAGAGAGAGATTATTTTTCCAATCTAATAACTAAATACTGGCTTTTTTTCCCTTTAAAAAAGGAACCCCAGCCTCTGGGTTGGAGAAGCAGCCTTTACTATTTTTTTTAGTGGAATTTGGGGCAAATCAGTGTATGGCTTTTGTAGAGGTGAACACAACCCAGCTCTTTGCAAATTGAGCAGTTTCTGCTCTGCTTTTGTCAGAAGTATTGTCAGTAGATGTATGAGTGAAATGGTACAAATAGCTGGTAAAATTCTCTCAGAGGACAGAGGTTTTTTTTGTTTTGTGTGGGTTGCAGGTTTTTTTGCCCCTTGGCAGAGGGGGAGAAATGCTTTTCATTATAGAACACAGTTTATGCAAAATCCCCTCTCTTGGTGGATTATTGCATAATGCACGATAGCATTTTCAAGCTTGGCTAGCTGTGATTAGGAAGCTAAATGGGGGGGAAAAAAAGCAACAATTTTTGTTCTACAGCCAAAGCACAGTTGTGTGTTTTACCAACCAGGGTGCTGGTTCTGTGCTAAGCTGGGAAGGCCCAGAGGTGCCAGCAGGCCAGGCTCTCTTGGGACACTGTGAGTGACCCCATGTGTGCCCCTGATGGAGGGGACACCTCCCTGTCAGCTGCAATTTGAGGAGTTTTCAGCAGGGTCTGGGCAGCTTCAGGTGCCCCAGAATTCTGGCTGCAGCATCACAGTGCTGGGGGAGAGGGCTTCAGGTGGATGTGCAAGGGGGGAGTTGCCTGGAACAAAGAGAATAGTAGAAGTGGTAGCAGTGTGTAAAAGAGAGGGGAAAGAGGAGTCAGGGCTTTATGGACCTGCCCATTTATCTTGAATTCCCAGAAAAATCTGTGAGGCTCTGCAAGGCTGGCTCCTGTCCATCTGTGTTCAATATTTTCATTATCAATCTGGGTAATGGAATGGAGAATCCGTTTGTTAAACTGACAGGTGATATAAAGTCCAGAGAGACTGCAGATTCTTGGGGAAGAAGAACCAGAGAGGTTTCTTAAAATAATCTGGACAGATTGAAATGGTGATCTGGAAGAAGGGATAGCTTGAGGCAAGAATTACAGCAGAGGGCAAATAGCAGGCTAGGTAGCACTTGAGGCGAAGGATCTGGGGTCACAGCAGGGTATCAGCAGCACAGAAATCAGCATGTCATGGAATGATAAAAGGCCACTCTGCAGGGCTGTGTGCAGGGGAGACACGTGAAGTGATGCTGCTGCTCCAGCAGCGCCGGGGAGGGTTTGGCAGAGACTGTGACCACTGACAGCCTGTCTGGGAGGGAGAGAACACCTTCCCATCGTATTTGACAGCTGAAAGCAATCCAGGTAGGCTACATGACTTGGTGTTAGAAGACACTGGGAAGAGTGTTGCTTCTCCTAGGAGGTGCACTGTATAGTCTGGGAACACAGGACCACTAGACCTTGCTTTGTAATTCCTCCAGAAGCTGTGGTGTCTGGCTGGGTTGTTTATGCAGAAAAAAGGATCGGTAATACACAATTTCTCTGCAGCTCACCCGTTTTCTTGCACGTCTCTCTTTTGAGCACTGACCTAACTTGACTCTTAGCTTTCTTTCAACTTTAATTTTAAAAGAAGTTATTAACAGGGTAATGACACCAGGCAGGACAGAGCTAGCTGAATTCCCTCTCTGAAATGCTGCTTTACTTGATTAAGTCCAATGCCATCTTTGCATTCAGCTAACTAGCTCTCTGCAGGTGATAGAATAACTAATCAGAGTAAAAACATGAAATATAGACTGTAAACACCATTCTAATTAGTAGCTTTATGGGACTCTGTCAGTGAATGATCATGGAAGAGATTTCTTGTTTTACATCTTGAGAATATTTGGGGTATTAGTCATGGCTGAATGCTTGCTTGCATCTTCCTAACTGGGATTTAGGGTATTTTAATTCTGGTTCTCTGTGTAGGCCCTGCCTATTAGGAAGAGCCGAAAGCTCTCCTTGGCCTCATGTTGACCTCGTTTTTTCCTTGGTCAAATAAAGTTGAAGAAGGTGGCCTGGATTTGGTGGCCCTGCAGCCCCCAGCACCTGGGCACAGGCACCCATCTTAGCAGTTTAATGGATTATGTTTTCAGCACAGTTGTTTCTTCCTCTCTCTTTGGAGCCAGCTCAGCCCTGCTCTGCTTCTGGAGCCAGCAGCCTTTGTCTTGGAAGTTCATCAAAGGTGGTTTTCAGTAATTAACTTTGCAGCCTGGGAAAACAAACAGAATTTCTTGACTGCAGAATTACTGCCTGTTATGTAAGCAAAACCATTTTTATACAAAATACCCAAACACTTTACATCTCTATCTATATATACCCATCCAGACAGAGAACAGGTGGCTGTGGCTGCACCCTGCATTTGGTAGCTGATGGCTCCTGAGCTGTGAGGGTGTTGCACCTCTGAGACAGAAAGTGGTGTGGCAGACCTGGCCACATCACCAAAGTGGTGTCTGAAGATGATCCATTGTGTTGGTGCCCAGATGTTTTTGGGTTGGTTCAGCCCCCGTGGGCAGTGGGAGAAGAACACTGGGGTTTTTTTCACGGATCTGTCAGGGCTGTGGCGTGCTCAGGGAGGAGCCGTGGTGTGGCTGATTGCTGGAGAGGTGGCGGAGCAGGGGGCTGTTTTTTTAAAAAGCCTTTCAGTAAGATGGAGAGGAGGAATTATTTCCATGACAACAATTCAATTAGGGAGAGAAATGATGGCTCTTGGAGACGGAATCTGAAGGGAAGGTGTCACTGTTGTGAACCTGGAGGGGGCTTGGGGGAGAGCAGGGGACTGACTAAAGTGTTAACATTAAAACACAGAAGCATAATTACTGCTTGGGAATCAGCACTTTCAAGAGGAAATAACTGATGGGAGGAGTGAAGTAAGCCCTTGGTGAGGAGGTGGAGGGCTGGCAGGGAAGGAGGAGGAGGAGGATGGCAGACTCCAGCCAGCTGGTACCTGGGCGTGGGAGGGGAGCAGGTATGGGAGGTGACCACACATCCCGAGGAGCCTCTTGGCTTCACTCCAGTGCTTTGCTGTTTTCTTCATATGTGTGAGTGAAACCATCTTCTCTGTTTCAATGGACATGGCAGAGCTGGAGTCCATGTCTGAGTGTTCAGGCAGAACACACATGTAGTCTCTGGGTTTTTTGGGCTTTTTCCTCCTGCCTGAAACTCCTATAGTAGTGTGTGTGCCTTGCAGGTCCCAGCAGCCTGTGTGTCCCTGCAAGCTGCTCCAAAGTCAGCCTCCAACTATTTTCTTTTCTTTTGTCACTCTTCATTAGCTGATTTTCTTCCTATATCCTTGAAGCCTAGCTCCTTTTAATGCTAACTAGAAATGGCTTATCATCTTGAAATTGCTTGGACCTTGATTATGATTGTTCTTCTTTTCAGACACTACAATTTTGGGTAATAGATGGACTGGTAGACTTGGTTCTGGCACTGACATTGTTCATTTTGAAAAGTTTGCTTGGCCTTAAGAAGCCCATCCTAAGGCAATACTGATTAACAACAAAAAAAAAGTGAAGCAAAATGTGAATAATATCTAAACTAAACTTTGCAAAAGTGACATTCATTGAGCAATTTAAATTCTGTGCAGCCACAGCAGGCTTGAAAGACACTGGAATGCATTTTCCAGCCGTAAACCAAACAGGTTGTCAACTTGAAAGGTACTTGGTTATTGCTGATAAAAGACGTGGCCAGTAAAAGGTAGAAAGATACACTGGGAATAAATAACCAAGTCTATAAACAGTCAGTATTTGTTATATGTCTCTGTAATGCAGTGTTTTTACAGACAAGTGTACTGAAATTTCAACTTATCAGATTAAAACCAAAAAAAAGGTAAATAAATTTTGCTTGGGATGGGTGAGAGAGCATTGTGCAGGGTAATCACTCTCCTCCACAAAAGCACTGTGGGTCTATGTGAGCATGAGGTATTGCCGTGCTCAGAGCAGCCCTGAGCTGCCCAGGGGCTGTGCTGGATCTGCCCAGGTCCCTGCAAGGTTGAGACACTCCCCAGAGCTCTCTGACACTGGGGACACCCCTACCAGCACTGGGACCAGGGCAGCAGCAACTGGTTTAAGTTGGTGGGGTGTAGGTGTACAAAGACCCTCCTTCACAGGGATGCACGTGGCCGTGCCTGTGTGACCTGGTGATGGACAGTGCATCTCCGGCAGCACTAATGGAGGCGCAGAGTCCCCTTTGCTTTCCAGAAGCCCAGACATCAGCAGTGCTTATAATTAGCACTGCTACCCCCACGCGCCTCCTCAGGAGCTGGCTGTCAGCAGCTTTTAACTCTGACGGTCATTAATTGTTTGGGCTGCAACGATCCATGGGCGTAGAGGCTGCCACTGAATTATGGATTATGAATCCTTCACCACGGATTTTATCTGTGGTGCCGAGGAAATAGGTGCAGCCCACGCTGCCTCGCTGATCTCTGCTTGCCTTTCCTTGTTCTCTGGGGTCCCATCTCGGCATTCCTGATTTGCAGGAGAGCCAGAGGCACCCTTGGAAGTGAAATGCAGAACAGCTGTGATTTGAGCTCATGCTGTTGTGTAGTTGAAGTAAAGAGCTGAGCTTGAGACACCCCAAATCATGTGTCTGGGCTGGTGGATGATGTTTTAGGCTTTTGCCTTGTCCCACCTGTGGAGTTGGCCCCTAGCTCTCCCATCTCCAGTGTGGTCGTACAGAGAACAGCAATTCCTGAATTTTTTGACTGCTGACTTATGGAATCATAAAGTTGTGGGGGTTTTTGGCATATGTTTGGCTTTTAAATGTCATCTTGTGTGAAATAATGATACTGCCTTAACAGAGGAGCAAATGCTGCCCTGTGATAAAGTGAAAGCCCTGGATTGATGTAGGTTTTTCAGTGCAGTGTCTGCACACGGTGGTGTCTGCCATTCATTTGCACTTTGACATGATCCAGCAGTGTCTGAAATGAATGCCAGAAGGAGAAGTCAGCACATGGTTCTCCTTTTTTATTTTTAACTGATATTTACATACAAGGAGGATTTCAGAGACCGCTCTGTTGCTGTTGCAGCCTTGCAGAAAATGATCTGCTCTGGAGTGTGTTGCCTTTGGAGGGCTGCGGAGGAGCCATGAAGCCACATATCTGTGTGGTGGGGCTGGTAAGCAGAAAAGAGTCTATGCAGGTTCTTGCTTGTGGGACATGAGACAAGTGTCTTCCTCATTTTTAGTCCAAACCTTTTGGGGTAGAGTGGGAAGGGAGGAGGAGAACCAGCTGACTCATGTTCAAAATACTCTTCAATTTGATAGGAAAAGCAAGATCATGGGATGGTGCATGAGGCATTGGGAATGACTGATGAAGCACTTGGGCCAATATATCATGCTTTTCTTTTTCAAGAGATGATTTAGCTTCGGTTTTCTGACCTCTTTGGGTATTAGTAACCATCCATCTCACTGGCTCCTGCTCTGTCGCTGTTCTGAGATTAGTCCCAGGTCAGAGAGTCCCAATAACCCTGGCAAAAGTGAATGGCAGGAGGGCAGAATGCACTCTCATATTTCCAACATACAGCTTAGCTGTGTTTTTCCAAGCAGGTTTGTTAAAAGGTGGATATGCTTTAAAAACATGCAAAATACTGAAGCCCCAGTTTAATTGCTGGTTACAGATGTTGCTTTTGATCCAAGCTAAACTTCTAAGCCAAGCTGAAGTTCTTACAGAGAAGAGTTTGTGAAATTCTAAAGAGGAGGAAATCAGCATTAAAATAGCATTTGTAGAGAATCTTAAGCAAAATCTGCACTTTTCAGTAAAGGCCTTTGCATCATAAATTAGCAACATCTGTCCTCCTATTCTATATGTTATTTCCTCTCCAAATCCCCTCCAGAATCTGCCATTTTTCAGAAGTATTCTTGGATACATTGAACTGTGGTTGAAGATGCTTCATAAAATATGCATAAGCACTTGTCACTTGGATAATGCTTCTCAGTACTTGCCTCTGTGCTGTATTTTATCAAACTAACCCTCCAAACATGACTGGTGCCCATGGTGAATATGGGCAGTATCAGGATGAGACTCTCTTGGACTCAGGAAATACTGTTGTAAAGTGTGTTCAGTTGTGAGAAGTTGGTGCTCCTTTTGTACAGTATGTTGTGGTGATGGGTAAGATCTGAGAAATTCACAGTATGGCTTACAGATAAGCTCCAAGATAGCCAGATTTTGGAGGGATGACATAAAGTAGGATAACCTGTTATCTTCCCCACTGCTGAGATGCTGCTGATGTCTCAGAGGGCAGGTTAACTCTTGCTTGTTTCAGATGCAGTGTGTGCTTGACTATTTGCAGAGAAATAGGGCTGGGAGGGAACATGAAGGCTCATCTAGTCCATGCCCCTGTCCCAAGGAAAACTCATCTTTACCTGTGAAATTCCTTGCAGATGTCACTATGGACTCCCAGTGATTAAGACCTCGTAGTGTATTGCACCCAGGCAATATGATCCCGTGTTTCACTGTTCAGCAGATAATATTGAAGAATAAAGTCCAATCCTGGAAAGCTTCTAAGTGTGAATGAAAACATTTAAAAATCAATACTGTGCTTTACAAGGAGAAAATAGGAGTGTGTTGACACTGGAGAGATATACCAGGCAGATTTAATGCCTGATCCAGAAGTCCTTACTCAAGCAGAAGTTTTATTTTATTCCTAAATTCTTTTATTTCTGCTTTACTGACTTAATAGCTTCCTGCTTGTGTCAGAGGCACATCCCATGCTTTGGGCCATGCTGAGGCCAGCTTTGGGATGGACTGACTGGCATTTGGGCTATTTGTTATGAAACCACCAGCGAGTGTCCCCTGCTGGGAGTATTTGAGTGGGATGGAAGTTGGCATCATCCTGGGGGTGAGCAGGACAGACACTGCGCATCCTCAGTCCCTGCAGAGATGGTTTGCTCAGTGACCACTGAATCCCTGTGTTTCCCTGTAGCCTCAGGTGTGGCCAGGCTTTGCTTGCATCTGTTCTGCAGCTGGAAATAGCTTTGAGGTGTCTTTGTGCTTCCCTGATCCTTTGGCCATGCTGGACTAGGCAGACGTCATCAGGAATTACAGGGCAGGAGGGAGAACCAGGCTTTGCTTTTTTGGAAAACGTGTTGCAACTACTGTAAATGACAGGAAAGCAGTCAGAAAACATGACGTGTGTAATGTATGATACAGTAGTCACTGAAAGGTCAGCTGGCTTCATGCACATTAGTAACGTGCATAAAAAATTAATGAGGCTCCCTAATTAGTTTGTTGTGGTGGAATTGTATTAACGAGACACAATCGATTTTTAGTTTATGCTAAAAACATGATGAAGTGCAGTGAAAGCTGGTCTTCACCAATTTCTGGTTGTCATTGGTAAAATGACAAGACTGGAAGGTGGTGTGGGCAGGGTCCCAGAGGTGGGAATTGCCCAGGTCTGTGGCAGGCCATGGATTCAGCCTTCACTGCTCCCCTGTACTGTCCCCTGGTACTGTCAGGAGCCCAGACTTCCTGGGACTTAATTTTCTGCTCTTGTGGGATATCTTTATATTCAGAGGTGAAGATTGACTTACTTGCTTTACAGGTTTGAAATTGACTAGTTTGGGTCTTTGTTGCAAGCTTTATGTGCTGGAAACATTGTGGTTAGACACTGAGGAAAGAGTTGATTAGTTAAAATTGTATTTTTTTGTTTTTCCTTCTACACTTAGAAGAAAAAATGAATATTTTTGTTTTTATTGCAATCTATGCAATGAACTGCATGAATAAATATACTGTATTTCTGAAAGCATTTCTAAAAACTGCAAATATGGTCTGTTTAAGCTCTAGGTCTGTGCTGGTGTTAATAAATTGGTTGAGACAAAACCTACTTGCAGTCCATGTCAAGGGTCCAGCTAAACATCTACACTGCACCTGGTGTGGAGACACAAACCTCAATAAATTCCAACATGAGCCAGGAAGAAGAGGAAGAATGTTGTCTCTTCTGGGCTATCCTCCATTCCCTTGCAGATGCCTCCAGGTTCTCTGGACACGTGCTGGGGAACTCCCTGGACCTTGCATTCCCGTCTGTGCTCTCTGAGGGTGCTCAGCAGCCCCGTGTCCTTGGAGCTTGGGGTGAGGGAACACACAGGATCTCTCCATGTGCAACCTTGTGCCACAGTCAAAAGTGGGTATGTAAAAAGTGCTCTAATTTTTCTGACAAATGATATGCCAGGAGCATTGTGGAGCCTCTACCTCTGTCAACTCTTTATACTACAATTCTTCTTCTCCGTGACTTGGAATGGTTGAGAATTCCTTTGGTTGCAGACTTTGGGAAGCCTTGATGGCTTTCCAGCAGACAGGTGTGTTTTTCCTTGATGGGTTTCAGGAAGACTTGTGCAGCATCCTTGCTCTTCAAAGCAGGTTGCTGACAAGCAGTCAGAAGTGCCACACTGTGACAGGTGGTCACCTCTGAGGTTAAACCCAAGGTTTGTTGTGGTCTTGCATTAGCAACTTTGATTGACAGATTCCCCCTCTTGAACTAATTTACCCTCCATCTTCATGTTTCTGTCTGCCCAGCCTTGAACTGAAGGCTAGAAGGGTGATATCAAAAGGGAGGTTCATTTATAGTCTGGTGCCTATAAATATCTGGCTCTAAGTTTCATCTAAAATTCAGTGGAGATGGTGAGGTTCAAAGGGTGTGTTTGAAAGATAAGGGCTAGGATTTTTGCTTTTTATTAGGTAAGTCTTTATTTCTCTTCTCTTTGATTGGTTTTCCGAAGCTTGCAGCAGACTTTTATAGGAATTTCTAAAAGTAGTGGCTCTCAGAAGGGCCTCTGGGCAGATGAGGTCTGGTGACAGAATTTTCCATGTCAGGCAACAAAGAATACTGGTCTGAACCCCAGTGCACAGAGCAGTATTTTCCTATGTTTGCAGTTCTTCACATTTTCTGTATGAGTAAGAGTGGCAGAGCATTCCTCGAAGATTAGCCAAGAATAGATCAGGAATAGGCTGCCTTTGGGAGGCAATGCTTCCTGTTGATTAATTTAGCATCCCACCTTGGTGATCCAAAGGTACTTGGTGTGTGTGAGATGATGGGTGAGTAAAGATGGCAAAATAAGCTCTTTTGCCAACAAATGAATTTGCAGTATGGGATGCATCCGGGGCTGTTGTTCGTGTGTAGAGGAAGAAGTGCCTGTGGTTTGGTTCGTCAGCTTTGTTCCCATTCTCTCACAACAGGGCAACTGAGTCATCCAGCTCCTACCCTGGGCTGAAATGCAGCGATGAGCTGTGGGTGTGAGGGTCCCTGAATGTCCTCAGCGGATGCTTGGAGTGGGACTGCAGAAATGGGGGTCTTGGCGTGGGTTTCCCTACCTGGTGTGTTTGGTGTTCTTTCTTGTCCCAAACTGGGTCTTGTCTCTTTGCTTATTCATCTGACTGATGGTGCAGTGGTGTGGATCAGGCAGTGCTTGTGCTTGAGGACTGAATACGGCACGGTCCCCATGTCCTGGTGGGATGGGATGCCCTCTCTTCTTGTTGTCCCATGCCTGATTTCTCGCTCTGGCTGAGACCTGTGCTTGTTCCTCAAGTATGAGATGGGGGACACACTCAGACTTCTTGCCACGAGGTCCAAATGTACCAGGACAAGGGTGCTGAGGTTGGCAGAGGACAGTCTCCACCCAACTGGCATGACATTTGTCAGATGTTGATTTTTATGCTCAGGCAGATGTTGAGGCCAGCAGATAAATATGCTGCCTGAGAAGTTACCTAAATAAATTTTCCAGATCAAGGCACTGTGCAGGAGAGGAATCAAGAATAACTAATCTCAGAGTGCCTGGGAGAAGCAGCTGTTCTGTCAAAGCAGAAGGAAAAGCAAAGGTAGAAAGGGAGGTGAGGAGGGGCCCAGGTAAACTGGTACAAATTGTGCAGCTCCTGGAGGAGAATACTGTGCTGATGGGACCTTCAAGGCAGGAAGGTCTGACTCCAGTGTGTTCAGGGCAAGACATCCTCATCCCAGGGAGGAGAGAAAGGCTTCAAAATGGCTTTTAGGTTTTTGCACCCATGATTGATGGCTTGGCTTTTTAAATGCAAATAGTGAGTCGTCAGTCTTTGTGCAGTCAAGTTTCATTCCTGCTCCTGTCACCTCCTCTTTGCTCACTGCTTTTCCCATCTTGCTCTCCTGGACTGCTGCCTCCTGTTTTTCCTTGGGACTGTGTTTCCTGCCTACTGCTGTCTCTTTTCTCCCTGTGCTGATTCACAAGGCCAAGCATGTCAGCCTTGAAGAGTGTATGAGCTCAGGCTCTGTGTTGCGTCTCTCCTGCTCCTGGCACATTCTCCCACAACAAACATCCTGCTCGGCTGGGCACCGTGGCCTCGGTCTTCACCCGTGGATGTCTACAAAGAGTGGGCCCCTTTCTTGGCATCCAAGTCAAGCCCACCTCAATTAGCAGATGTGGAAAATCATCTGCATTTCCTTTAGTCTCAGTGGGAGCTGCAGGTGTTCAGGCTCTTTTGAGAACAAGCAACTTTTAAATGTGTGCAGAAGTGTTGGATTTGCTTTTTAAGTACTGTCATTTGAAATTTCTGATCTGGCTGCTGTATTTGTCAGTAGAAATAAATATAGCTGGGAACTTGGATGGGACCAGTTTCCCAACTAGCTTGAGGGGTTTCTGGCCCAGCCTCCCAGCATGGCCCATGTCAGCCACCAAAGGCTGGTTAATTCTGAGAACCAATCTTGAGCAAAATCCTAGACTAATATTTGTCTGCTACTCTTCAAAGATTCAACATCTAGTGTTGCATTGGTAGATTCCTGGCATTTGCTTCTTATATGTATTTGAAATACTGATGTTAAAAATGAGCTCTGATCCAGAGTGCTCATCCTGCAGGTGAAAGTTTTACCTCATAAATCCATTAATTGTCAGATCATTATCAAAATCAATGTTTTTTCTATCATTTTGGAATATTTATTTAACAGTTGCTCCAGATTTGCATTTCTGATCCTTTGTGGGTGTTGTCCATGTTTTAAGTTCATGTCCTGCAATGCGGTCCCTATCCCAGCCCTGAAGGAAAATATAGGACCAATTTTAATGACAATGTACAATTGTACTGACATGTCCCAAAGCTTGGGGAAACCTGTCCATTAAAAAATAATGGAGTAGGAAGTCCTGGCATAAAGTAAAGCCTTGAGTGAAATTCCACAGCTTCATGGACTGTTAATTCTTTATTAGGTTTTCCTAAGACTGAGATAAAAGGCATTTTATCTTTTTTAAGGTTTGCATTAACATGTCATTGAGTTTTATAGATACATTGATCTTCATTTGGCTAATCGAGAAAGGGTAATAGAAATGTGTGTTAAATGCTGGAGCAAAGATAACTCAGTAACACTTCAAATTTTTTTGTTATTTTTATTTATTAAGTTTTCTTCAGCTACAGAACTCTGGTCAGTGTCAAGTTGTGAAATTCAGCTCTCTGTATATTTTTATTGCTTGCCTAAATTTTTAAATTTTTTTTTATTTTTTTAGCTGCTGTTGCTTTCTAGATAATTTGGCAGTAGAGTTGATGTGTCTTCTCTAAAAAACTAGCAAAGAGAATTGACAGGATTTTTTAAAAATACTGTGTCTGGATGGATTCTTGCCTCTCTTGGCTACCCGAGAGAGAGGCTTCTTTTTACAGTGTGTTCCAGTCTGAGATGGAGCAATGAAGTGTGTCTTTGGATTCAGAGAAAAGACCCAAATCTCACTGATGTCCATAGTTTTTTTTTTGGCTGCTGCTGCCCACAAACAAAGATTGAGGTCTGCAAATTTCCAGAAAAATGTACCATGCTTAGGACATGGCTGGGACAATGGAGGTGGCACATGGGGCATCTGGGAAGATAAAGACAGTACTTTATCCTCTAACCCTAACAGTGAAATCACGACTTGGTGGAAGTTGGAGGGATTTTGCCAAATCAGGGATTTATCTCTGCTCTTTGGATCAGCAGCCCTTGGTCATTGTCACCGCCTTGTGTGGCTTGGGAGGCTGTGTCTTCTGCTGGGGCTTTAACTGTGCCTGTCTTGAGAGAAACAAATCCCCTGCACCTGACTCACTGTGTGCATTTAATAAGGAAGCCTCTATGGATAAAACTTTATTAACAGTTATTGGTATTAATGAAGATGGTGCAGTGGTCTCTGTGTATGGAGGCATGTGAGAGGGAAACAACCTGAAAAATTGTTTTTGGCGTCTCTGCGTTCATCCTTCATCAGTTCTGTGTTTGCATAAAGTAGGGCCAGGGGAAAGAAGAGGGGAGCTGTGGTTCTCTGCAGCTGGAGACGGCTCAGCCCCGGGTTGGGTGCTTGTTCCCAGCCTCATCAGATCTTGAGATCTTGACAAATAGGGTATGAACAAAGCACTGGATTAAGTTCCCTGTGCAGCACTGTGTGACGACGACCTTCCCTGCTTGTTAGCTCTGAGCTGGGAAATCTTCCTCTCCTGCTCTTGAAAGGACTGCAAGGACGTCACTCCCAGTGGAAGGGCACAGGTTGGTTGGTTTCAGAGATGGTTCCCTTCATATCAGGGGTTTATTCCATCCTTTCCTTGCCAACCAGTGTTGCCAAGCCAAAGCGTCAGAGCAGTTTAGATCTTACTCACATCTCATCTTCAGCTCCCACTCTTGCAGCCTCTAGCAAATGCTTATTTTAGCACCAGCTGGCTCTGATCCCTTTGAACTCTCTGATATGAGATTAAATGTTAATTTATTACGTATCATTATAGGATTATATGTTATCTCTAGGATAATGGAATCCAAATGTTAGAATAGCATGTTTGAGATTTAGTGCTTGCACACATTTTCCTCCACTCAGGAAACAAGAATAGATGAAGGCGGAAGACTGAACAAGAGGTGAATTAATCTGTCTGATCACAGCTAGCCAAGAGCTCAAGCCCTGAAAAAGTATAGCCAGAGATTCATAATCTTTTTGCAGAGTTCAGAGAAGAGAAGTTGGCTGCATTTTCTAAAAAATAAATAAATATGAAGAAATTGTTATCTGCTTTGGGTGTTCCATAGGCTGAATCCTATGGATAAATTATGCAGTGTGAATTATGTGCTTGGCTCTAGATATAAATGCCCGACGAAGCAGAGTGCTGAAGTGACCTCGGTGCTGAGTTTCTGCAGAATTTTCTTTTCTAGGCTGTGGATAGGTGTGCACGACTGGATGTAATAAGATATGACTTGAACTTGAATTGACTCAAACTTGAACTGCACTTGCGATGTTTCCACAGACAGGTTTATAGGAGGTGCCACTAAGCAGAAGGTGAACATGGCTCTTGTGCTGCTCCCTGTCACTGCCCATGACAGCAGCTTCGAATGGGCAGATGCTGACACTGAGCTGTGGTGGAGCTGCATCCTCAGCATTTCCAGATGCTGTGCCATGCCCATGCGCGTTGGGCTGTGATAGCGATGTCCTGTGACTCTTTCTTGATTTTATAATTGCCCTGTCATTGAGAAAAGAATTAGATCCAGCTTCTTGCCTTCTCAGGCAATCTCTAATCGGATCTAATTTACTCCTCTTGACTCTTGGAGAATTTGAAAATGCTGTCAGCTAATGCTCATTGTCTTTTATTGCGTTAATACATTAACACAAGTGAACCACACAGCAAGTGTGACCTCATCCATATTTGGTTTTTGCTTGAGAATTTTTGTTTTTTGGCTGTAAGTTAGTAATTATCTGGGAGCAAGGTAACTGTATTTGGTGCCTCACAGCATGAAAGCCGTAACAAGGTTTCCCTTTGCCCACACACAAATATTTTGACAAGATCTCCTTGAACTGCCTCCTCCAAAGCTATTGGGAATTTTCATTGTGCTTCGAAAATCAAACTCTAAATTGCTAATCGGCAACAGACAGAGAAACAAACACCCAAGAAGTCCTGGGTGAGGCTGCAGGCTCCTTCTCCTCTCCCCAAGAGGAGCCGTTCTCCACGTGTGAGTGACAAGCCGCAGCCTTTGATCGCTGTAGTAAGAGAAGAGAGATGCCGAGGGATGGTTATTTCGTCCGCTCTGACAGCATCTGCCGTAAATTTGTAAAATGTGTCAAATGTGTATTCATAAAGTAAAATAATGCATTCAAGCATGGAAAATTATGCTTTGTTCTGATACTGGGATGTGCTTGAGCGGGACTGTTTCAATAAGCAAGGGAACAGGGGAGGAGGTCAGCAGTCACCCTAGGAATGCAAAGCTCTCTCACTCCATAGCAAATTAATGGAGTTGCTTGAGGCTGTTGTCATTCCAAAAATAAAATATTGAATTAAGTAAAGGAATCTGAGCGAAAACAAACTTTTGTTATGGGTGTTTTGGGTGGGGGAAAAAAAAAAAAAAGAGCTGTCATTAGAAAGGAAGGATTTGTGTTTTCATGTGCTGTTCCTTGAGAGGCAGATATGAATTGATAACTTAATGATGTCTGAAGTGCAGAATTAGGCCTGTGTTGTTGCTCCTGTGGGAGCCAGAGAGCACATATTGCTCTGGGAGTCTGGTTAGTGTAATATAATATTGGTTGCTGGTGAGAGCAATGCAAAGTGCAGATTGAAGACTGCGTTCAGAGGAAAAAGGCACAGATATCTCTGAACTAATAGTGGTGATTCTGTAAAGCCACGGAGCTTTTTCTGAAGCGGCTAAAAGGCTGCATGACCTCGCAGGTCTCTGTCCTGGAACTTTGTAGCTTCTGCTTAAATTTCCCAGTGGGGAAACTCCCTGACTTAGCCAGGCTGCACACCCTTGAAATGATATCTGTATGCGCATGTTTGCATGCTGGGGACACAAATCTTGCTGGAGGCAACAGCCTGCACCTCTGCAGTTCTGAGGGGAGACCTAAGTGAAAGCTGACTGATTTCCACAGACCTAAACACTGCAAAGATTTAACTATTTCGGTATCTACATTGCTAAAAGTGCCCCAAATCAGTGTGGATGGTCAGGGTTGGTATCCAGGTGAAAGATCCAGCAGAAACGGAGGGTGAAAGGGGAGTTGCTGCACGTGCTCAGGCAGAGCTGTGGGGCTGGTGCCTGACCCAGGTTTTGCTTTGTGTGTCTGTGCATCCAGTTTTGTTTGATCATCGCCCCAGGAGGGCCATGTGTGGCATATCCTCTTCCTGGGATTATAGTCACAGGGGGATATGGTTGTGTGCTAGTGAGAGAGAGGATTTTGTGTGCGTTCAAGACATATCTGCGTTCTTAATAACTTTACAGGGGTTTTATTGTAAGCTGCTTTGGTGGTTTCACGTGGCTGTTTGGGCCCATCAGTTCGGAGCTCGTTTCCTCCAAGAGCTTTGAAACAACAGGATGGACAGTCCAGTGAAAGCCCATTACTCTGGAGAAGGGCTTTGGACCAACCTTCCTGCCTTCTGACAAAGCCTTTGGAGAATCTTCTGCCAGTATTTTAATGTCCTGTAATTTTTGGCTCATGCTAGGAATTTTTCAGTATCTCCAAAGACAGATGCTTCCATGGGGAGAATCAGAAGTCTACCAGTGCAACCTGTGGATGCACAAATGTAGAAAGTCTGCAGTGTATAGAACTTCAAATTCCTTTGCTTCACTTTGTGTTCAGGTGTAATACCCGAGGCCACCGACTGCAGTCACAAGCTGGGGTTTTAAAGAGAAACGCAGCCAAGATCTGGGTCCCCCAGGAGTTGTGGGAGAACTGCCAGGGAGGGATCAGCCCACACTGGGGCAGAAATTACTGCTTAGAGGAAAAATGGAAAATGCTGAAGCAGATTTAGGAAAGGATCCTTTCGACATGGTGTGCAAGCCCCGCAGAGTCAGCACTGTGTTTCTCTGAACCTTTTTAATGGTGACCTCAGTCTGGGAGTAATGGCAACCTGCATTGGTGATTCAGGGAGCAAAATAGGCTTCCTGACAAATTGGGAAGTGTAGTTTAGAGGGACTTTCTGGTTCCTGGAAGGCAGCTGTGCTGTGGTGTCCCGGGATGGGATTTGTACCAGTGCTCCTTGTTCGCTGCCCACTTCCGTGGGAGGTGCCATTTGCTGGGGTGTGAGGGCATTTACACCAGTCCTTTACTGCTGTGCCAGTGAGGAACTTTGTGAGAGATGGGGATGCACTTTGCTGTTCAACCTTAGCTGCTTAGATCGATATCTGCAGTGAGAGAGTGATTTTAATAAAAGGGCTCTCTCTCAGCTTTCCTATCTCCATGACAGATAGACCCCAGCTAACATAAATCCTGGCCTTTCTCCTGTCAGTCTCTTGGCTTTGTGTGACGTGTAGGTGTTTTGACACTGAATACAAATATTTCATAGTTGGCTAATGGTTTACAGCATATATTTAAAAGATTTACTTTTGCAATCACCTGGTGCCTTTAGTAAATGCGTTTGCCTTGTAAAGCTTCCCTGTTTGGAGAATATATCCCCACACTCCCATACATGTATTCATTTTCTGTTGTTTATGAAATATCACTGAGGGAAAATGAGTTTTGCTTTGGATAACGTCTTAGGGAGCCCTCTCCTAACCTCCTTTTTAGCAATGAGAATCTACAGTGGCCATGACAAACCTTATTTATCAGGTGCCAGGAGGAATGTGCAGGGGTTTCTCCCCTCAGGGTAACCAGGACAGAAACTCCCCGGGGTTAATCAGGTGTTTTTAAACTTCAGTTTAGCTTGCAGAAGTAGCTCTGTCCTTTAGTTCTTCCAGCTGATGAATTTGTGACCTTTAGCCGCTGTACTAATGCCTCTAATTGTAAGTGGCAGGACAATTTCCCTGTTGCTCTTGTATAAGAGATGCAGAGAAACTTGCCAAGAGCAGCCTGTGTCTTTTAACCATATTATCAACACCCCCGATCGAAACTCAGATTGCCAGTTAGGCCAGTGACCAGCCCAGCAGAGCAACCTGAGCGATTGCAACAGCCACATTAAATGAAAGAACTCATTGGGGATTTCCTTTCTTGGGCGCCCTCCCTGCTCTGAGGGTTGGGCAGTCAAAGCAGCTTTGTCAGTCTCTGCACCAAGGTGGCCTTGGCTGTGCCGAGTGTGATGTGCAGGAAATCTCCCTTCCAGCACTCAGGGAATTAGTCTGCCCAGGAAAACTTCAGTTCCAGTATTGCCTCTGTCAGAGGAGGCAGGAGCTGGAGAATCCAAGGAGAAGCCCTGTGTCTGTCTCATCCCATTTCTGCTTGGCTTTTGAAGAGGGAATGTTCAGTGTCCCTGTGTTCCCTTCGTGCTGATGCTTTTCCTCTACAGGTTCACCCTCAGTCTTTGTTCTGTGTCCTTCATCCATTGAAATGATTCTCTTCTCCTTGATGGAAAGAATATTTTACACCCAAGAGAGGCAAGAACTCCCTGGCCCTGTGAGGCTGTGGACACCTGGCTTAGGAACACCATTATCTTGTGTACAGTCTGTGGATGGGACCACGTGGTGCCTCTGCACAACATATAGGGAGTACTACAAGGAGATAAATATATATATATATAACCTGACTTCTAGCTTTTTCTATCAGACATGTTTGAATAAAGGGTTTTAAGAACAAAGATTTTGGCTAGAAACACACACGTGAGAGTGAGGAGGAGATGAGTAAATAGAAACCATACTGACATAAAGATTTTATGGGGTATGGGGATGGGCACATTACTCACAGTTGGTGAAACCATCCCACTATGTTTCAAGAAAAGCCATTGTAGGGATGTTTAGAGAGTTTTAAAAATTTTTTTATTGTGACTGTTTTTTCTATTACTCCAGCCCATAAACCCAGGTGCCTTAGTTATCATGTTTACCACTGTACAGGCTTCAGAGGGAGCAATAAAAGCCTCTAAAACTTACCTGAAACAGCCTTGCTACACTTACGGATGCCACAGGTTTAATGTCCTTTCAGGCCTTGACATGATGGTAGCATTTGGAGGAAAGGGATCTCTCTTTTCCCTGGTGGAATAAAATTTCCACTTTTTAACTTATAAAGGTGCTGGATCTTTGGATTAGAAGCTGTGATAAGTTTAACTGTAACAGCCAGTATTATGATTCAGGAGGGATTTGCACTCCTCAGGTTTGAACAGCATAATTTTGAGTAATTTTGTATTTGGGCAGAAATTGTTCTCAGAAAGAAATGATGGTGCAGGGGCAGCAGAAGGGTGTCCTGTCTAGAAAAGTTGAGCCCTCATGAGAGGTGAATTTAAGTTGTTACAGTGGTGTGGTACATTACATACGTACTTATATTTCATCCTAAAAGATGGTTTTTGTTTGTTTCGGACTGTGTCACCTTTAAGGTGACTCCAGTCCTTGGAAATAAACATACAGCTTGGAGACCCATTCAGCTGTAATGATAATGTTTCAGCTGCAGCTTTATACCTGATAAAAGGCAAACCCGGTGTCTGCATGGGCTCGCATGGAATTCAGAGGAGGAGGTGGCGCAGTAGCATTACTGCTTGGGCTGCATGCTGTTCCCTGGTTAGAATAAATATATGGTCTGTTTTGATAAACAAGCTGGAACTCCTCCTTCCCAGTAATAACATTGTTAACAATCATCTTCCCAGAGAACAGCAAATAATGAGGTAGTGGCTTAACCAGGCAGCTCGTCAGCCTTTTATAAGCAGAGCCTTGTTTCCTTGAAAAAGGATAAGTCTCTGATTTGCTGGCTTTAGTGCTGCTGTGAAGGTTTTTCTTTTCAGCTAAGTAAAAAACGAGGGTAAACTTTGCCTGTTTGTTTGATTCATTTACTTTACCCCATTTTGCTTGCTCCCATGTCCTTGTGTAATGTTGTGGCATTTTGCAGTTGCTTTAGGAAGAACCTCTGATGTGTCACCGGGGAGGGAGAGCAAATCAAGAATGACGGTACCAGGTCAGAGCACGGATCCGTCTGGCCCAGCAGCCCATTTCTGAGCACACCCGAAAGCAGATACTTGGTAGGAAGGAGTAAGATCACGCAGTCACAGACAGTGCTTCCCCTAAACGTGCTCTCAGCAGCTGTGGCACAGGTCTTGTCCCTGCCCAGTGCTGATTTAGGGAGCACAGTGAGCAACGTTCTCTCTGGAGTCCAACACTTCACGTGCTTTCCGTGCCAGGCTAATGGCAATTTTGAACCTTTTTGTCTCCAGTTTTCCACACTTTTGCTCATAGAGAGCCCTGAGTTAATCTTCAGGCCTTTTGGGTGTTGGATTACACTCTGCATCAGCCCCTTCTCTGACCGCAGTGCTGGAACGGGCATGGGATGCTAATCCTGCTGTACCTATTCACTCAGTCGTAGAGGAAAATGTATGAAAACAAATTGCTAGTCCAGGCTAAATTTAGATTTATTCAGTTGGAGTTAATTATAATCTTTATTTAGTCCCAAGCGATGCCTTCTTATCATACACTTATTATAACTGAGAAAATTAATTTTTATTCTACCATAAAGGTGAATGTAATAATCTGGGTTCAGGGAAGGGATTACTTTAATAAGATTTATAGGCAGCCTTTCAGACAGTGTGGTTTTATTACTATCTGTAGGTGGCCTTGCTGCACGTATGTCTTTCAGTATGGGTGACTCTGAAAAAAACCATGCAAGCTAAAAACTGTAGTAAGCACCAGCTCAGAAACTTCCCCATCCAACTTAATCTTCTGGCAATGGTAGCAGGCAAAGCACTTGACTTGCTTTGAAACACAGAAATGCAATTTATTACTGAACTTGTGGCCTGATCAGGGGTTTCATTCATATGCATGGTTTAATTTTGCACTTAAAAATGTATTTTAGTAGACAAAAGATTTATGAGGCCAGAGATGTTGCTTTAAAGCTTTTTGTAAGCAGCGTGGTGGGCAAACATAGGCATTTGTTGTGGGAGGAGAAGGTTTAGTGAAGAGTGAGCCAACAGATCTGATGGGGCAGGACTGCTCTGCCCATGGACCTGCCACACACAGGACTGCGCTGGCCACCTTTAGAAGTCGAGTTATTGGATGGAAATAGGCTCCTCCCAGTCACCCTCCAGTTGAAAGTGCCTAGGAGAGGGTGGATGAATGAATTCTGGACATCCCCTGATTGGCTGAAGGGGAGGCTGGAGTGTGGCTGGGCTTGGGTACCCATGTGGAATGAGATGGGCCAATTCCCATGGCAAGAACACGCAGCTGCAGTGATGCCCAGCTAACAGAAGCTTGACTCAGACATTTGGAGATAAGTATGTGAGACGTTGTCCCAAGCCTACAAAGTTAATTAACCTCTCTTCAGTTTGAGGTGTTTGGATTAAGTAGACTTTTTAAAATTTTTTTTTTATTTGCAACCTTTTTCTTGTCTTTCAAAACAAGCTGCAGGACCAGCAATGTTTTGCAAAGTGAATCTGTCTCTACAAATGTGTAATCAAGATTGAATTGAAGGGCTGTAAACTGGTTGGGAGTCTTACATCAAGTTCTGTCTTTACATCAAATTAGGATAAGAAGAGAGAATGAGAAAAGCTTAAAGGATCCTATCATCTTTTCTCACACTATGTGTTTTTTATATGGTAACAGCTTCTGGGCTGGCTTTAATGTTAAAAAAGTATTGGGAACTCTTCTTAACTCTTTCTTGCAGTATGATTTATATCTTCAAATTATTCTGTTACAGTTGAAAATACTGTTTGTTGTTATGGTTCTTTTTCTTTGCCGGTGTGGTTCACTGGATAACTGTCTCAAGTGCTAAAGGAGTAAGGCTTGTTTTGGAAGGAAAGGTGATGGAATTTTTCTTAGTTTAGTTAGGTGATGGATGTTTACCCTTCAAGGGGACTATGAAGGGTTTTTTCCTTTTCCTCATGAATGTAAAACTGAGGAGATGAGTCACAGGATGGACTCTGAATGTGGGAAGTAAACAGTGACATCCTCCTTTCATGGTTATTTCATTAAATTTTGGATGAGTCAGGAAGAGCATGAGGCGGGTGTTCATCTAGGCTCCTTAAATCCTCACACAACCCAAACTTAGCCTACTCATAATGCTCAAATGATGTCTAAACTCATGGTAGACTTCCACACTGTAATCATCCTCCCCATTTTCCTGCTGCCAGGATTAGGAGTCAGAGTTTCCCCAGCTGTAGCCAGGGCAAATCACTTTGAAAAACCTCTCATGGCTGGGGTCCCTGAACAGCATCAGGTCTTACCCACTGCCTATATGAGAGAAAGTGACCTACACAGCTGGCCCAGAATTAATTATTCTCCTGTGGTTTATCAGTTCCAGAATAGCTTCCCTTGTGTAGACACCCTGTTCTGGGATACAGTGTGTTTTTATTCAAGGCTAATGCCTGCAATTCCAGAACAAAATAATTATTATGAATAGAGCCATTTTTATAGTGGAATAATGTACATGTGTAGTTTGATCTTTATGGTCTTCAGCGAAGGCTGGTGGGAAGGACTGGTGATTTTTCTCCTATACAGACAAGCCATTGATTGCCTCTATGAGTCATGGATAACATCATAGCACTTACTGGCACCACATTACTTGAAATTATTCCTCTTTTACAAAGAGAAGTGTCTGTATGATCTCGCTCTACAATTCTGATGATGCTGCAGGAAAGAGGAATTTTAACATTTTCGCAGTTTTTCCACAGGTGCAGGATTGGTTTCTTGTTTGTTTTCAGAGAAAAAGGATATTGAAAAACTGGCAATTTTAAACACTTGCTGTTCCTTGCACCTTCAGCTTCAGAATTACTGAGGGCTTATGGAAGACTTGGCTGCTGTTAAATAGTTTGCTAAGTAGAGAGAAAATTTAGATGTGAAATTTGGATTTGTGCTCTAACAGGAGCTACTCTCCTCTTTAGTTACAAAATGATGATTTTAAGACTTTCCTCTTACCACAGCTTAATGTATGCATTGTTTTTAATGCTGACCTGTCACTGCCACCACTGTCTTCTAGCAGGATACTTGTTTTGCTTCTTATTTAGAAGTATGAATTCTAAGAAATGTAGCTTCAATGAGATCTTGAGTTACATGAGTGGCAGGGTTTTATTGCACAGTGTGACCTACAGTTTTGGCTTTGTGTCTGCCTTAGTCCTGTGCTGCTTTTTGTGCCAGAAGTTCAGGGTAAAGTGAGATTAAAACCAAAAGCAATGGATAATTTTTTGATTAACTAAAAAAAAAAGCTTTGTTTGAGGTCTGAGCTGGTTAGGGTAAGGACCAGAAAGGGGCATCTCTTGATGCATGCTTGGTTTTGTGTGCAGTGCCTTCCTCTCTTTCTCCTCCTCAGAAACAGCAGAAGGGTGTTATCTCTCTGTCTGTACTCCCAAACTTTGCAGGGTGAGCTGGGCTATAAGCACGACATTGCCCAGTTCTGGAGAGAAGAACTTTTGGAATAAATGACAGTGATAAAGTTTTAAAAGTTGACCTGTTGCTCTAGGGGTCTGGGTATTTGGCTAATCCAAATGAGTGTCTTACCAGGGCCAAGGCAGCTGCTGAAAGCCTTTTAAAGATAGCAGTTATTTCAGGAATTCAAGCTAAGTATCTCAAGCTACCTCCAACAGTGTGTTATTGTCACACATCTCCCCTTGAACCCGCAGTGCTCCAGTAGTCTGAGCAAAACAGACTGTTTTGCCTGGGAGATGCACTGGGCTCTGGGGATGCTCATTTGGTCTCCATTTACTTTTCTTCAACTCTTGCTCTCTATTGGTACATCATTAGAACTAACCCACGTTCTGGTTTAATGTCCTGCCCTCTTTGATCTTGCTGGAGTGCTTGTTAAAGGAGTGGGTGATTGATTCATTGCATTGTTGCACACCAGAACAACGTGTGAACACCAGAAAATGTGTCCCTTTTCTGATTGCTGCTGTAAGGAGATTGATGCTGTGGTGCTGATGTGCAGAATTAAAAAGGCTGGGTGTTGGCCTGCCATTGTATGAAGTATTTCTTTTTAGATGTTCCTACAACGTCATAAAATGCTGCTAAATTCAGATATCATATTTTGTTGCAGGCTGCTTCTAGGACAAAGCCCAGCCCTGTCTGCTGGTGTTTATGACTTCCCATTTAATCTTTCAGACAAAATTTGTATCTCATTTTGCCTGAGTTACAGCAGGATGATATCCTAGTCCTATCCAGTTTTTAGAACGGGCACTGAATGCTGCCACTGTAATGAAATGGAGGAAAGGGAAGAACATACCTGTTAAACTTCCTGTAAATCATTTCTTGAGAGAGATAAAATATCTGCACAAAGTCTGGGGGGGAGCCTTATAATGTAAACACAAATGTATTTAAGCCTTGTCTTGTTTTTGGTTCCTCTTTGGGCTCAGGAACTGTCAGTATTTAAATCTCCTCTGCAACCTGGTGTGTCTTGGGGGAAGGCAGGTTTTAGCTCTTCCCCCAGAAACCAGAGGGCACTCTTGCTGCTCTGTGCCCTTTGCTTGCCCGTACAGCTGCACAATTTTTACAATAAATGCAACTTCTCAAAAGTGTTACTTTCCAATTTAGTTCAATTTATTTACAATTAATCCAGGAAGGGACTTGTCTGCATCTGATTTTTTAGCAAAGAAACAACACCCTCGCTCCCCTCGCTGCCTCGTCTTTCCCAGGAGCAAAGTTCACTTTCAGACCCGAGTTGTGCAATTGCACAGCAGCACAAGCCATGCCATGTCACGGTGCTCCATAAATCAGAGGGCAGTAACGGGGCTGCTGACACATCCCCTGCGGACTTTAGTTCTGGAATTGGTGTTGGTCTTCTCCTTCATCCTGCCGTGAGCAGGATGAGGTTTGACCCGCACTGTGTCTCCAAACACTTCTGTTACTCAGTGCTGGGGTAGAAGCTGTGGGGATCCCACAGAGCAGCACAGCAAGTGGTGCTGGGGCATTGCCTTATCCCTGCTGAATGGTAGTCACCCGGTTCTGCTTCTTGCCTCCATCCCTGGTGTAGGTTGCTGTGGGTTCCTTGCCTTGCGCAGTCGGAGGAAGGTGTTGGGGGAGATGGGCTGATGTTTATGCATCAGTGCAAGGCAGAGGACACCCAGGTGGGGTGACTGCTCGGCAGCTGCTCTGCATTTGCATTTGCCTGTGGAGCTGAGAGGAAACCCTGATCTGATCCCCTTGTGCAGTAGTGAGAGAGGAGACTGTTTGATACCGTTTCCTGCTGAGATTTCTTTTCGATACTTTTGTATATTTTTGCATATTTACTGGTTTCCGCAGAGAATATTCCAATGGCTGGAGAAAAACCTTGGCACAAGTAAACGTACGGCAAGAGTATTGTGATGAAATGAGAAGCATTTAAACAAGTGCGGATAGTATCAAACCGTCGAAAAATAAATGACCAGAATTTCAACCAAGAACAAGAGAGGGGCAAAGTCAAACGGATGGGATTTGCCCTAGAATTTGGCTTTGATAAATGTAGGCTTTAAAAATACACAACCCAAAAAAGTAGCTTAAATATTTAGAGCTTTTATCTCTGCTAAATTGTGGCTGCGAGTATCTGAGTCATCTGGCTTGAACAGGTGTAATTGTTTGTGTGGCTGTTGCGTTGTGTATCTGCTCTGCCCAGTGCTGACAAACAGTGAAATCGCTGCTAAGCTTCAGCAGGAGACAACGGGAGCTTTGACCTTAGGATCTGTCATTGTGCCTTTGTTATCTCTGAGCATTAGGGAACTGCTTCATTTTAATTCATTGGGATTCTGTTTATTTCCTCTGTGGCAGTCCCAGGGGCTTGGATTCACCGGCTTTTTGTTGGAGCGTATGAATTGTTGGTTTGAAAGACCCACTGTTTCTTGCAGAATTGCAGCCCAGAGTGAATATATCTCGCTATTAATTAGAGATCGGCCCAAACCGAAGACGTGTATTTGATCCCTCCCTCCCTCTGGAATCTTTTCTTTCCTGGGAAAAATTGCTCAGTGCTGGCTGGAGGATTGGCCATTGTGTTGTAGAGAAACTTTTGTGGGTTCCAAATGCGTTTCATTCTCCTCAGGAATTAAACAAAAAAGTCCTAACCATCTGCAAACCTTCTGTGTGTAAAGGATTTCTCCTTCTCTCGAGTTCGCTCTTGCCTATAAATCCATCCCACTGAGGCCTCTATCAAACCCCATATATTTTAGTGTGAAAAGTTTTGGGTTCAAGAACACAAAGCTTTTATCAGTTTTCCACTAACTTCCAAACTGCTGACCTGGCAGAATGGATTGGGAGTGATGCAAATTTGCTACCCCCTATTGCATTGTGTATTAGGGATGTTAGACTAAAGGAAATGTTCGGTTTTGCTGCTTAAAGTGTCATCTTACTGCCTACTAATATTCAAAATGTCAGTTTTTTAGGCATCTTGAAACATGAGTGAGAAAAAGCTGAAAGTTTGATCTGACAATAAAAGAAAAAGAAAACAAGCAGTAAAAAGTTTTGGAACTTAGAGTGGGATCTGGCCAAGCAATGCCCTCCTTGTTATACCCAGTCCTTGGGTAATGGCTTTCAAGGATATGTTAAACTGGGGAAGGTGGAAAGGGAGCTGTACAGCTGATGCACTGGGAGGTTTTCAGTGTATGAGCTTTAAACGAAACGTGTTACTCCATGGTACCTGTGTCAGATTGGTTTGTAATTTGGGTGAGCAGTATTTGTCTCTGGTAATACATTGCTTTTGAGAAAAACTGAGGGGTGTGCTAAGCAAGCATTTGAGTTGTCCTTCTGTTTGCTTTTATCTTTGACCTGCAGTGGTGGAGAGCCGAGGAGGGGTCATGGACAGCATACAGAGATTCTCAAACCTGCCAACGTATCTCCCCGCGAGCCACCACATCTGCAATGCTGATGTTTTCTTCTTCCTCAAAGAAGCCAACCAGGATATCATGAGGAACTCCAGTTTGCAGTCTAGGGTGGATTCATTCTTTATATACAAAGCCA
Source organism: Sclerurus mexicanus (assembly GCA_013396755.1). Classification (NCBI taxonomy): domain Eukaryota; kingdom Metazoa; phylum Chordata; class Aves; order Passeriformes; family Furnariidae; genus Sclerurus; species Sclerurus mexicanus. The sequence goes on along the minus strand of VWZF01006663.1, from coordinate 240,751 downwards.
GACAGCCACCTGTCCTAAATGCCACATATGGACCCTTTTCTGTTGAACAGCCTATTCCCTTGGACCTCATGCTGACTTCTGCATCTTTTGGTTTCACAGACACATTCACTTTTAATTGGAAATTAAAATCTCACATAATCAACAGCTCAATCTATTCCAACAAACCTAAAATACAAACCTTGTTCTATGTTGCGGGCAAGGACTGGGATGACTATAATTCTGAGGAGATGTTGCCTTGTGTGAAGATGTTTGCTTTCCTGGAGTCTAGAGAAGTTGTGGCCAGCTGTAGATTGACAGGTCATCTAGGATTATGTGTTGCAGAGCTGGAATTATCTCCTAGCTGGTTCAGCTCCCCTCCACCCCTGGTTTCAGAGGAAACAACTTCCCTGGAAGGGATTACTGTGGAGCTCTTCTATAAGATTTATGCAGTGGATGGGGAATGTTCTCCAGAGGATGAAAAATGGGAAAACAATATCCATGCAGGTGAAGATAAGGAACACCAAGCTTTGTCAGCTATGGAGAGGATTGGTAGCATTGTTGTTTACCCAAATCAAGACAAATTGAAACAGTCTTCACTGAGGCTAGATGAAAATATCATTATTCGCCTACCACTCAGCCCGGTCAGAGAAGGTGACATTGTGACCTTTTATGTTTGCCTGGCTGATAACTCCCTAGCGGACCAGTTTGTATTAAGGTAAGAGGATTTTTAAAGTGCTGTATGCTAAGCAGTCTACAAATAGGGGCAAGTCAATGTTGGGTGTCATTTCTTTGGTTATATTCAGTGTTTTCCCTGAGAGAATGTTGGCATTTCCTCTCCAACAGGGCAAAACTATAAATAGTCTTGAATTATCTGTGTGAATGACACTTCTTGGAACAACGGGCATTGATTTAAAAGTATGAGCTATAAATGTTTGTTTGATTATTTCTTATTTTAATTCTCTTTGCTTCTAGTCATAATTCTGCCTCTTAAATTCTGCCTCCGTAAGTCAGCCAGGGTAACTGCTGCGATCTGTTTTGCTGAGCAGTTTGCAGGAGGGTTTTCTGTTTCTTTGGTGAAGCGTCTGCTGTTTTTATCAACTTTATTATCATCTTTCCAAAGTATATTGGATGCATCTTGCACAGGTCATACATGGTGTGGAACTAGTTTGAGGCATTGTACAGGGGAGAGCTGAGAGGTGAGAAAATGAGATGTGCCTCAGCTTGTGTAGGAATCCTTTGGCAGAGCCAGGATTTGGGGCCAAACTTTGCAAGTCATCTTCAGTTTTCCTGTAGGACCAGGCCATCCTGCTTGCTCAAGCTTTTGACTGCTTATTTCGTGGCCCATTTTTATTTTAACTTTGGGGACTTTCTGTTGACCTTTGCTTGTGAATCTGCCCATAATAGAAGAATTCAGGCATTTCTAACCACCCTGAGGGTTAGTGCTGCATGTTTGTTATGTCCTTAGCTGTCAGACTCTGGGTTCAGAACTGCACAGAGACCAAATTCAGAGAGAAATGTGAGCCAAACTGGGGGAACCAGAGGGCAAAAAGGTAATTGAGAAGTGTCATCTGCTGTGAGAATGTGAGGCGCTTGGGAAAGGCGGAGTTGCAGCCCATGCAAGGAAACCTCAGAGCAGATTCGTGCCTTACTTCTAACGTTTTGATCCGAGGACGATGGGAGCAGAACATGACAGAAGTGCACTTTGGGGACAGATATTGAGAAAACAGACAGCAAACCTTATGCAGCACTTTCTAATCATTCAAAGTTGGTGAAATAGCACATGAATATTAATAAACTTACAGATTGCTGCGTGAATTGGGACAAGTGGTTCACAGCACAGTGCTACTGGTGCAGGGGAAATGTGTGAGGAATATAATAGGGTTTAACCAGACTTTAAAAGGTTTGGGTCAGGAAGGGTCTTTCTTTAAACACAACTTAATCTTGCTTTTACCTGAATTTACTGGTTTTTCTTTGTTAAATATGGATTTGGCCAACATCCACTGTCAGGAGATGGACCAGCCTCATGGAGCAGTTGGGTTTCAGCAGTTGTGTATTGATCCTCAGTGCTATAGCAGAGAGATTATAGAATTTGCCTAAGGCTCTGCAAGGATTTAACATCAGCTCTTAATTCTCAGTTTTTTGTTCTCATTCCCACACCACAGATAAAATTCCCAAGGTGTTAGAGACAACCTAAGATGAGGATGTTTTCTTTCCAAGGAAATTTCTAAAATAGCGTTTGCCTTGTACTAAATGGTGCAAGGGTAGAGTTTTGATATTTCTGCTGGCCGGGCAATAATCAAAAACTTGTTTCAGAGACAGTTTTGAAATGCTGTCTTTCAAAAGCAAAGCAGGTCCTGGGAGCAGTACCTAACCTGGGGTTTCAGGGAAGCAGAACATGAGGGAGTGGAGAGCTTCCAGCCCAGGGAGCCCCAGGATGAGCCACAAGAGCCTGGCTACTGCCAAGGCCCTCATCTTCTCCCACAGCCCCCTGTCACTTGCGTGGCTCCAGCTCTCAGGTGATCTCCCAACACACAGAATGGGCATCTTGGTGCTCTCGGGCTGTTGGGAAGGCAGGCAGGTTTCCATGGGGATTTTCTTCTTTAGAAAATGTATGGAATCGGTTAATCTGCAGGAAATGTTTCTCTTACAATAAATCAGCGTGTTTTACGTGCCCAGAAATATTTCCTTGGAAAATTCACTATCAGCTCTGTGTTGTCTAGCCTGCCTGGGCTTTTATTTGGCTTTGCTTGCATGGTTTTTCATCAGAGAAATGGCAAGTGTTTTTATTTAACCTTCAGTTGAATGCTGAAAGTAAGAGGCAAAATACAATTCTGCTGATGGTTCACCTGTCCTTCAGGATGGAAAGAGCACCAGCAACTGTTTCTATGATTATTTCAAATCACATATGTGGGGCCCATGGAGAGATTATCCAGCTGAAGTTTACATAGTGAGCAGGGAGTTATGGTGAGGGAAATACAAGCACTATAGTGCCTGCATGTAATTTATGCAGTTTCCCTCACCAGCTTTCCCTGTTTTTCAGCTCAATGCTAATGTCCATAAAAACCCAGAGAGTTTTTATATACATAGAATTTCTGTGTGTTATAGCCAGAGAAAAATACACTGAAGTGAATGTTTGCCTTGGGAAATATATTTTTGCCTAATATAACTGATTGTTTTTAATCATATCTGTTATAAGTGTAGCGGGGTGAGTTGCAGTCTGGCTCATATGAGGTGATAGATCAAAATCAAGTCAGTCTCAGCACAGCGTTTGATGCCAGCCTTGAGCTCTGACAGTATGCAAAGGAACAGATATGCTCAATTTTATGCACCTCTGTACTGTTTCATGCTGTGTTGTGTAGTATTTTATTTTATGTTGGATTTTGTTCTAGCAGAACTGACTTCAATTCTCATATGAGAGCTGATTCTTCCCTGTTTTGGTAAAAATTGGGTTTCCTAACCAAGCTTGGAAACTGCAAAGCAATTGAAAACAGTTCCTTGATTCAGCCACGTGCTGTGTTGAAAGATACTCACTTGTTAGCCCCCTGTCCTCTCTGCAGTGTTATTTACAGAGTGATGCTGCAGCTATCATTTCCAGTTCCTTCCATCAGTCCAAACTGGTTTCCCTGTGCTCAGGCTAAGTCTTGATAGTTTGTTTTCATTCAATAACTAGAATTTCAGATGGAGTTGAAGCTCTGGTGGTGCTGCGGTCTGGGGAATTTGTTTCTTTTTATACCACAACCCAGCTGGTGTGGCTTGGTGTAACCGAAGGGCCCAGACATGTCAAGGGGCAGACTTTGGAGACTAAGTGTGCATTTAGTGCTTTGTTGTGCCTGACAGGCATATCGCTCACTTTGGTGACAGATGATCTATACGTGTGTGCAATGAAATTCTTATGACACTGGAGATTATTTTGTGGCCTTGCTGGTCTGATCTGTACTGTAAAATTGACCATCTGTGAAGATGAATTTTGCCCATTATGTTTGGTGGGTTGTCACTAAGCATAGTTTAACTGTAAAGGTGGGTGAAATGGGTTATTTTGCCATGATTAAACTCTTTCATGGGCTACCTAGTTAAAAAGAAAAAATAAAAATGAAGGACAGCTTTGAGATTCCAGCAGGACTCCCACATGCTTCAGTGTCACAAATTTTCAGGCGCTTTTTGTCCTTTGATGCACTGGAGTATCTCTGTTACCCTCTTCACTGACAAACTTGGATGAAATGTAGTAAATGAGGGACAGTGGAAGTCATGACTGCAGAAGGAGTAACGCCAACTTTTGTGCTATTTTCTAAATGGAAGAAGTCTCCTGATACACATGGAGGAGTTATAAAGGAGACAGGAGTAAACAATTCCTGCTCAACTGGAAGAACAGAAATCTCATCTAATAGCATTGGGAATGGCTTCTATTTCTTCTGTGCTGTTTGTTATTATTTAACTCCATCTTGAGACTCAAAGGGTGTATTTAAAAGAAAAATGGGAGTCAATTTGTACAGCAGGAAAACGTTTAATGGAATAAATGGACAATTGCCCCTTGGTTATAGGAAAGAAATGAGGGCAGTCTTTAGAAATAAACCATGAATTTTTGTTCTGTTTTCCAAGTCTCCCCATTTAAGCCATCAGCAAGGATGTGCTGGTAATGAAGGCTGAGCACTAACAGCAAATTGTGGAGTCACAGACAAAAAGGGGGGTTGTTGGCATTCGTCACACGTCCCTAACACGAATGACCCATCCTTCTTTTCTGCCCAATCAGAATAGAACCGGAGAGATTGGAGGTATTCCAGGAATAACAGCAAGGGGCTGAAACCAGGTAATGAATGCCACGGTAGGGAAACGAAAGCCGCCGTGGTCAGGCTGTGGTGCCGTGTCTGGAGGGGAACAGCAGGACCGTGCAGACAAACCTGGCTGTCACCGGTGCCTTGGCAACCTCGGGGAGAAGGATTATCTGCTCCTCCCTGCCGTGCTCCGCGAGCACAGGGCACAGAGCGCTCGGTGATTTTTGGGATGAACCAGTACAGGGTGTAATACATGCCGCTTGGCTTCTACTGATTGTTCTCACTAGGAAAAATGATATTAAGGATTTAGATTAATAAACATATACCCATATGGAGAGGGTTATGTCTCCTGCTAAGGAATAAAAATTGCACAGGCCATTAAAACTGACTTACAAGGCTTCTGCGTTAATAATGAAAGATCTGTAGAAGTCTGAGCAGTCGTCTAGAAGGCCAGAAAAAGATCATTAAGAGGATGTCTCCTGCCAATAGCTGCCAAGAGCAAACAAGGGAAAGAAAACAGAAGGTTTTGGATCTGGAAATGCATAGAAAATGAGAGTGTGCAGACTGGGGAATGCAGCCTGGCTGCCTGTGAGGAGGAGGCTGCGAGGCCTCCGTTGCTTCTAAACCAGGCTGGCAGCAATGGGGAAAAGCACTGTTACCTGAGATTATTACTGGGCATTATTACTGCTGAGAGAAATAAATGATGAACTGAGGCATCATTTTAGGATGAAAATTCAGCAGAAGTCAAAGTGTTGAGAAAGGAGAAAAAGATACTTCTGAAATCAGAAATGCTGGTTCAGATTCAGAAATAATCACAGAATTAAAGCATTATTGGTGGCCTGGGGTTATTTGGGTTTTACCCGAAGATTTTAATAAACCCAGGATGAATGTTGGAATTTGTAATTGCCTTTTTTTTTTCTCTAAATGTATATTGAACTAAATGTAGAGATGAAATAATGATACATAATATTAAAAAAAATGCCAAGCACTGCAAAGTCCAGGAATGCCAAAGCTGTCTGTGCAACCTTAGTTCAGTCCTCAAGTATATCTGCATTATAGCATATTCCTCAAAGAAAACTTCACGCTGTTTTTTTCCAGATCTGCTGCTTCATTTGATGCATACATTGTCTTCCTCCCACTGTTTTCTTTTTGTCACTGAATGGGAAAGGGAGTAACATCCTTTCAGGACACTCCTACGAAGCCTGGGGGAGCTGTCACCAGAATTTTTTTTAGCTTGAGTAAACCATTTCTATAAATTCTCTTTCAGAAAGGGCTGAACCAGTCTTTTATTTTTCTTATTTCTGTTTGAGACAGTTGCGTGACCCAGAAAAATTGGCTTTAGCTGATGAAAGCTTGACATGATGGTATGGAGTTCTACATTTCACAAGGATGCTGCTGGAAGGAGTTAGACCTGAATCTCTGGTGACTGAAGGGAAAAAGGCATCTTCCCTGGGAGCCAGTGCACGGCTCCGCTGCACCCACATGCACGAGCCAACGTGCCCTGGGAGTAGTCGTGCCACACTGGCAGGTTTTCTCCTTTTTCATGTGCCTGAAGAAAATCTCCTGTGCCCTAGTCACACTGGAGAAGAAGAAAAGAAACCTACCCCCTTGTACAGTCTCAAAACCATTTAAAAATTACAAAAAAATAGCTCCTTCTGAGAGCTCGAGCACTCCTAAAAGCTTAAAAACCAATGGATCTCCAGCAGTGAATAAATGACCCAGTGAATCCTGAAAGACTACAGTCAATAAAGCTTTTTAATGGAATTTTAGATAAAGATCAACTATCTGCTACAATAATCAGCCGCCCATGATCACTCTTCAGAGGAATAAACCAGGCAGAGCAGCAGCCCCACGCGACAGTGAGAAGCCCTGCTAGTTGTTGGCTTGGGTTGTTGTTTGAAGCAATTCCACGTGGGATCGCAGTGTCGTGGTGCTAAAACACCGATTTTTAATCGAGATGTTTCCCGAAGGCAGCTTCTGTTCCCCTGCAAAACGGGTCCTGAACGTGGTGCTTTGCCCAGAAGCAGAGTTCCTGTGGTGTTGCAAAGGTGGTGGTAGGTGAAGGAGGTGAGGCTGTGCTGCTGAGTCTGGGTGGCTGTGGCGAGTGTCCCGCTGTCTGCTCCTTCCCTCGTCCTCCACAGCCTTGGCTTAGGGATGCTCTCTTCTCTCATGGGAGTGGGGAAACGTTCCTAAGAGTTGGAGGGGAGGGTTGATCAAAATGCAGAATTAGATTAACTAAGAATACTTAGCCTGCATGTGTATTTCATCAGTGGTTTTCACTGAGAAGGTGAAGAGTTATTTTAATTTTGATGATCTGGGCATATTTCATGTGTATGATGGGGGAGAACACTTAGTACAGCTGGAATGAAACAAAGATCCACTTCCCATTGGAAAAGGTGTTTGGTTTGCCTTAAAACTCTACTTTTTCCTCTATTGAAGTCCTGCCAGCACCTCAGCTTTCTCATTCATCTGCCCATCTGCATCTGTGAGTGCTGAGGATGTGGCAGCGTTATGTAAATTCATTTGCTGTATCTCATATTCAGAACCATAGGGTGGAAAAAAGAGTTTGTTGTGCTGATATGAAGTCGGTTGGTGCGTGAGCAGGTGTCTCATCTTTGCACTACAAGTGGGTACACGGTGCTGTGTGTAACTGGTGGCATCTTGACACATCAGATCATTTTGCATGTGTGTGACAAATAAGGTTTGTAATAGGAGCCCTGACAACCTCTTGTCATGTTAGCAGACATTGCTGTACTCTGCAAACAGAGATGATGTGAAAAGTGCTTCCCTTGGATTTTGAAGGTGCCAATACACCATGTGACATGACACAAACTCAGCCCTGCTGACGGTAATGGAAAGAGATTTTACATTTTTAAATGGTTCGGGTCCTACAAGCTTGTTCCTAGGCCGATTCCCATCTGCAAAAGCTTCGACATGACAGCTCCTGCTAATTAACTCCAGGCAGCTCCCGCAGAACTCTGTGCCTGCTCCGGGGCTGGGCGTGGATGTGCAGAGCGCTGCCGGCAGATGTGGCACAGCTGCATTGAGAGCAGGGGCTTAAAATGCTTGTGATGCTGAGTGTGCCTGGCATGGGGATTTTGGAGGAGATCATCACTAAAGGGACGCCCTTGGTTTGTTGCATCAGCTCAGACTCTCTCCATGCAGTCCGGAGCTGTGCTGGATGGTGATCCCTCTTGGATGAGGAGCTGTGTCTGAGGAGCTGCCAAAAGTTCAGCCTCTCCTCTTCTCCAGAACTTCCTTTTGCTGGGGACTATCCTGTCCTATCCCTGTTGTGATTAACATTGGTGTAGACAAGAAATGGGAAGGGAAAGCCACTGAAGACGGAATTAGGAGCTGAGTTTTGCCTGCGAGCACCTGGCTCTGAGGTCAGTCACCTCCGTTAATGAACACAAAGCTGCCTTGAGCTGACAAAACTGCTTAAATACACAGTATCACAGAGGGCAATTTAAGGAAGACGTCTGCAAGATAAGCAGTTTCTTCATCCATTTCTTTTATTTTTTACCTTGTATTCAGGTTGGAAACACAGACCAGAAAATGTTTGTGATTTTGAGTGATCATTTCAAGTTTGGGGGCACACTGTGGCTCTTTGCAAACTGTGTGTCCTCGTAAGCAAGTCCCTGGCAGGGAGCTTGGGGGGAGTCTTTGTTTTGGACAATATGCTGAGTAGGCCCTGCTTTGTGCTTCCAGACAATGATGGCATTGATCAGCTTCTTGTACAGCTCTTCATTAGCTGGCAGTGCAGTAAATCAGAGTCTTGTTTAAACAAGTCAGACACAACAGTGATTCGGTCGTTGATGCAGTTACTTCTACTTCTATTCATTACATTCAGTGTAATGAATACTATTAAAAGTAGAAAAATGTGTCTATTTTGAAATTTCTTATTTTCCCAAGATGTTTTGGGCCATGCATTGCTGTCATTTTATCCTGGTAAAAACCAGATTACTATTCCATAAAGCTGATGAAGCATTGCTTTGAGCAAGCACATCGGTCTCAATTTCTTCATATTCCCGCTGATGCAACAGAGAGTTGCTTTTGTCCTTGTGTTTACCCACGGGTTTTTGCATGGTCTGATAGAAAAAGGCCACTGTGATGGTTTGCTGACAGCTTTGGGGAGGAAGGACTTTGAGAAAGAGCAGGAGACAGAATATTGCAAGAAAATTGTCAACATATCTTCTTGTTTTGGGTGCTCCTCCCGCTCCCTACGCAATTTATGTCAATAAAGGACCTGTAAGGAATGGTTTTGGACAAGGCAGAGTAGGGAGCTGTGCTGTGTGTGAGGTATTTAATGCTTCAAATAGCCGCCGTGTCTGCCTTGGACTCTGTACTCGGCCAGGGTATGAAAGAAATCATATTAACAAAGTTATTGGGTCCCAGATGAATCAGAAGAGCTGCAGGAGAAGAAAACAGTGACAAATGAGTCTGCCATCCCGAGGCACAGCAAATGGTGCTTACAGTTAAAGCTTTCACTTCTTGCACCGCTCGCTGCCAGCCCTGCAGTGCTGCGTGGGCAGCGGGGAGCGAGGCGATGCCAGGACAGGGATGCCTCGTGCTGGCAGAGCTGCCAAAAGCCCCCGTGCAGTGGGGCCAGTCTTGATTCAGCTCTTTTCTTGAGCTTTCCGGAGCCCAGGGCGCTGCTCCTGAGTAGGGGGGTTCACCTCTCATCTCCCCCCAGCTTTCAGTCTGCCACCCAAAAGCCCCCTGCCCTACGCAGTGCTGGGTGTCAGTGCCCTGGATGCAGCAGTGTTTTGTCCTGTGTTGAGAGTAACATACAACTAAATAAGAGGAAAATGTCTCTAAAGTATGTTCTCCTTAGGATCCCTGCGGAGATGCTGTGGGTGTTCCCAGCAGAGGAGGAATTGGTCTGAGCAGCAGTATTTCCAGGGGTATCCCAGTGAGGAGGGTGCTCTGGGGAGGGCCATGTTCAAGCAGCCCCATGTTCGTGGGGCAGATCTGTCCCCTTTATCGCTCTGAGCAATCAGGCATGGCTCCAGCAGGTCTCCCTCTGCCGCTGACATAGTTTCCTTTAAATTGCTTGCTAACACCAAAATACACCTTCCCCTCCCCACCATATCCTTTTGCAAATTTTCCTGCCAAGCGAACTTTCTCAGTTGCTTTTTTTCTCACTGTGTGGCCCAAGCTTTTGTGGCATTAATGAAGGAGTCCTCAAATGCATTTTCACTAAATCCCCATCTCTAATTGTGCTGGTCCTAGAAGACAGCAAGTGGGAAAAGCAGAGAGCAGAAGTGTGGGATAGGCAATGCCTTGTTCGTGGGCTTTCTAAGCATCTGCTCAAGTTATTGAGGGTCTGGTCTAGAAATGTGCCAAGTGGCCACAGGAAGCACATGGACGAGGCCTTTGTTGCAAATCTCTGGTGGAAGATTGTGATAAAATGCACCAAGTGACGCCTGGGGACAGTCTGGGAAGTTTGTCACGTCCTGGGAGGTGGCAGAGGGTGAAGGAGAAGCGGTAGCAGACTGTGAGAATCTGGATCAGGATCCAAATGCATTGTGAGTTTTGGGTTGCTTTGGATCTGGGAGTTTGGCTCGGGCCCATCTGTAATTTAATTTGCCTGGCCAGAGTCTTCTCTCTGTTACACAAAAAAGAGGGGTGATTTAATTGACTTCCGTAGAGTTGCTTAGGATTTGTGCCAGTAAAACTATTTGAATTTGGTTGTGTGCAAGACACGTGTGTGTGCCAGTGTCCTGGCTTCCTATTTCTCTGGGAAATTTGTTAGGGGCAGTAATAACCCTGAGTGGGTGGGTGGACAGGACACAGATGGATAGGGAATGGTCATGTTTTGAGGACTGTTTTTAATGACACACAGTAACACTCATAGTACGTTCTTAATTATTGCATTTCCTGCTGTTATCTCCATAATGTGGCATAAGTACCTATGCTCTTCAGCTAAGATGACTTTTGACTCATTTGCCAAAGCTAATAACCCTTTAAAATAATTTAAACCTTTTCAGAAGTATTTCCCTGATGCTCTTGGGACCAGTAGTCCTTTATTTGCCATAGAGCAGATACAGAATGAATAGCAGTACTGTGGACTCCCTCTAACAGCGACCTTATGTGAGATGTAGTGATTACAGCAATTAAATCCTCTTTGCCAAGGCAACCAGGGCTTTATTTCAAACTGAAGTTGGATTTTCCCCCCTACAAATGAATCTCTTCTGCATGCATTATTCATTTTTCTTTGGAACATTTAGCCTGTATGAGTTCCATGAGCTCAAATTTGGTATTATTATTTATTAATTATTGCATTGAAGTAATGTCTAGGACAATCTGCCCCAAGGGGTCAGAGAGCACAGGGTTCCCCTTTGCAGCCACAAGCAGAGCAAGGCCATAACCTTTGCCTTGAGGTGGGGGTTGAAGAACTAACAGCATTTGTAGAACGACTTGTAAAGAGTTTGCTTTTTGCTTGACTCTAAACTCCGTGTAAAAGAAGTTTGGGGCATTTTGGTCTGTTGGATGCTTAGGCCAATACAGTTCTGACCATACTCTTAAACTTATTTACTTGAACTGTTTTCTGTCAGCTGAGGCTGTTGAAGTCCAACTACACGTGGGTGAACTGAATATGGAACTTCTTGTCACTGTGGCTCTTCCTTGGAGAAGGGAAGCTCAGTGATCAGAAATTATGGTTAAGATGCAACATTTTCTTTAACTGTTTTGGAAATTCTAACTTAGGATGGTTTTTGGAATCCTTTTTTTTTTAAGGAGAAAAATGTTAAAGAAGTGCCAATAACCCTTCCCTTGAATGTGCTACTCCCTCATTTTAAGATTGAGTTCATTGTCTCTTTCTGCTGTTATATAAATAACCTCTTGACTGACAAGAAAACCAAAATGATTCTGTTTAAATCTGTACTGCTCTCCTAAGAAATCTACATTCATTATTCCTGGGATGACTGAAAGATTTACAATAGTTTATAATCTGGTATCATTTCATTCTTCTTCTTGGTATTATTAATCACCTTGTCATAAAGCGTCAGGAGAACTTTGTTCAGCTTGCATGATTTGGGCTGTGAAAGCCAGACTTTAATATTAATGTTTCTTAGGAAATTGGGTAGATATCTTTGCATTCTGGGAACCATGAAATGGATGAATGGTGTCCTTTGACTAGATATCAGATGCTTACAGGCTGCTGAAGCTGAAGAATGGTTGAAAGAAACTTGCAGCTGTACCACTGGGGGAAGAAAAATGACCATGCAGAGCAGATGTGGTTCAGGTCCATATTTGGTTACAGACCTGTGCAATCACAAGTACCAGGGAGGCTGCTGTTTGTGTTGGTCCCTCTCTGCGTTAGTGCTGCACTTCCATCCTCGTGTGGCCACGTCAATGGTTCTGTCTCACTGGCGACATGAAACCCTGGTCCCAATTATTTGGTCATTCAAGGATTCCGGGTTGCATTTCATAAGCCTGGAGGCAGTCAACCAAGATCCTGGCGGGGTTTCAGCTTCAGTAATTGCAAGTTGCCAGCTCAGATTTTCTCTGCCTCTTAAGTCATATCTGCTATTTTTCACTTCCTTTGCTAAACTGCTGTGTCCTCCGTGCTGTTGTTGATGATAATAGTTCTAATGCTTCTCCTATTTATGTAACGTTATTTTATCTGTAATGTCTCACGGTGTTTGTACAAGAAACGTCTGTCATTGCTGTCATTTCACAAATTACTGTTTTTATTGTTCACGTTCCAGTGATATACCTCAAAGAGTAGATGCTTTCCAAAAGGAGGAAGGCAATGCCTCTTCTGCCCCCGAACTGTTATTTCTCAGTGAGGACCGGGAGGCTGATGGGATGCTCCTGCCTTGTCCGTTTGAGTCTGTTCCCAGGGCAAATGTTTTTTGGGATGGGGTAAAGAGTACCTGACACAAGGGTGGAGTTGGTGGGCGGGGAGGTGCCACCCTGTGCTGCCCCCCAGGTGGTGATGCCCAGCCCACCTTCCCCGGGGCTCTGCCCCTCCACCTGTCCCTTAGACACCCCGGCTTTTCCCAGCCCACCTGTATCCCCTCCATCCCGGCATCCGCACAGGGCTTGGATCCGTGCGCAGGCCAGGAGAGGGCAGAGTGGACTTGTGTCTGAGGCAGAAAGCCCCGGCTAAAGACAACAGCGGGTCGGGAGGGGAATCATTTTGGGCAAGGATGTGGCTTGGTGCTGAGTCAGGTGCCCGGGCTGTGATCCCCCGGAATGGACCTCACCTCAAAAATGCCTCTGTGGGGGCACCTTTAGCAACTTGTTCCCCTGCAAAGGGCAGAGACCCGGCAGCCGGCAGGGCTCCCCAGTGTTACTTGTTCCTGGGGAGGAGCAGCTCCATCCTGGGGTGTCCTCCACACGGCCTGGGGTGCACCCAGGCTGTGGGCTCACGTAGGCAATTTGCTACTTGAAGTTGGAATTCATATAACATGGGTTTATTGGCTTTTCCTTCCTTTCCCCTCCCCTCCCTTTCCGAAAGCTGTTGCATTTTTCTCTTTATGAATGCACTGTGCCCCCTGTGCGTGCTGGGTATTGCAAATGCACTTCATAAAGCAAATTTCCCTGCTGGTCTGAAGGTTAAGGAGCTGTAAGTGAGCTTGTCTCTTTGCAGAACAACTTTCTTGTTGGACTTGCAAAACAATGGAAATGTAGTTAATGTTCAGCCTGACAGAGTCTTAGCAAACATATTAAGGGCTTCATTTAATAAAATCATATTTCACTTTCATAGACAAGAAGCAGAATAGAGTTGAGTCTTTTTTAATGAATAAAGTCCTTAGTAAGGCGCTTGCAATCTTTCTTTATGTGAGGCTCATTCTCGTTTTTGGGGTTTTTTTATTATTATTTTATTTTAGAACCCAGGAAGATTTAGTGCAGCATTTTCTAGGTTGTGTCATGCTTCCTTTGGAACAGAATGGAAAGGGAAATGTATCTTTATGTTAAACAGACATGAAACCAAAATCTGTTTTTTCCCCCCAAAGAAAAGTTAAATATTTGCAAGAAAAATGTTCTTCACGGCAATTTCAATTCTGTTAAAAACACATTTACTGTCAGAAAATAATGGTGCTGGATGAGCTCTAATAATAAACCAATTTGTGTGTACCACGGGAGTGGACTTTTTCAGCCTTCTGTTGTAAGTCATGCTGGAAGGGCTGCCACTGGGCTACAAGAGCACAGATATTTTCACACTGGGATTTGTGTCTACTTGATTTATGTGAGTAACTCCATTGAAATACAACTGGGAAAAAATTCATCATGTGACTTCTTATTAAAACATTGCTTTTTTTTCCCCCGCTCAATGATGTTTGAGCAGCTCCGTGTATTTTTCTGTCAGATTTCTCTATTTCTCTTTTCTTAAATGCTCTCTGTGCACTTTGCCTCGATTGTGCCCCACACGGAGCATGCGACAGCAAACTCCTCGTTGGGGGTAACTGGCACTGCAGCTCAGAACACCATTAATGGGCTGGGTGGGGATGCACTCCCGGGGCACTGGGCTTGGCAGCGCTCCCCTCGCCTTCATTGATCCCATTTGTTGACATCAGCAGCTGCACCAGAGCATGCAAATTTAAAATTTTGCTTTGAGGGAAATTGAGTGGCGTTTCCCCCCCTGAAACGAGCTGTTTCTCTGAACGTCGCTGCCAGCTCGCTTGCTTGTGAGAATATTTGCAGAAATGGAATGCAAAAGTGGTACAAATGCAGCCAAATTGAATACATTTACAGATGTAAAAGGCTGGGCTTTTTTAGGCTTGTAAATCTCTTTGGGGCGAGGGCTGTCACTTTGTGTAGATGTATAGCATCTTGTGTAATAGATGCCTAAACACATTGGCCTTCAGGTGCCACTGCAGCCTCATGGGTTTGATACTGGTGACAGTGACAACGCTGGTCCCACCCGGCTTACAGACCTGCAGCTTTCCGTGACAGTGCAGGTACCTTTTATCCTCTCCAGGCCATAGTCAGTCATGCTTGGTAACAGTGTGCAAATTGGATTTGTCAACTAGTAATCCCTCAGTGATCGATAATTAGTTGTAATTATGCGCTGTTTAAGTGCTGTGGAGAGAAAATTGAAGTTTGTGGCTGGAGCAGGAAATGAAGACTGGCAGGTACACTGAGCTGTTTGGCATAAGGGAAATTCAGTGAAAGAACTCAGCTTGCACAAAGAGTGGTGAGTCAAACTGCCTTCTCTGGCCAGGCCAGGTCACCCAGCTGGAGGGACAATAATGTTTAGGCTAAAATAGTCCTTAGTGAGCTTGCTGCCCATAAAACATCGTGACTTGGACAACAAGGAGGTTTGCTTGTCATTTATGTCTCCTGAAGGTGTGCCCAGTGTGAAATATCATGAGCAAGCTGTTGTTTGTGAGGAAGTATCCTTTGAAACTTCTCCTCCTTTTTTGTAATGAAAGCTCCTTCCCCCACTCTGTTTTGAATTTCTGTCCAATGTATGTGCTAGGAGAAGCTGGAGTCCCTGCTTGAGTGTTGGCTCATGGGACTGTGCCATCCTTTGCACTCTCTCTGAAAAGGTGCAGCGTAGACACCTGGTTTGGTTTCAGATGGAGGAGGAAAGGTCTTCCTTTACTTCCTTTTACTTTCTTCTCTGTTCCAAAGAGCACAACAGACCAGGTTTCCAGATGGGCAGGGATGTTATTCCACCTGTTTCTGAAAATCTAGTTGTGTCTGTCCTGGGATTTCTGTACCAACTTTGCAGATAAATCTGCCACTGGTAATTCTTCTCAGTCCAAGAGCCAGAGAGGCTCTGTGTTTCTTTATAGTATACCCATGGGTGATTTCTACTGCCTCGTTTGCCTGATTGTCATTCTCTAAATAGACATGCAAAATGAAACTGTTTAACTGCAGGAGGTGGGAGTGAACTAGCTGGAGTAGACCTATTACCCAGTGATATGTGAGAAAGAGCCAGCAAAATTTATGGTTTCTGAAGGAGCAGTATATTTTTAAGCTTCTTGTATTCCTACACTTCACAGCCCAGATTAGCAGATTGTTGACAGCTTCATGATATATTTGCTGTCACCTGGCTGGAGTCCGAAGCAAGTGATAAATTTTTAGTTTGAATGAGCTTGTGTGACATTCAATGACAGATATATTTTTTGTTACTACAAGTATGTAGTGTGTCCTATGGTTGGGGATTTTGGTGCTATTCTTGGTGTGGCCCTGAGTGATTTGCTTGCTTTCCTTGTGCTTCTGTTTCACCATCCAAGAAAAGGTGGAGAAAATGACACATTCCTCATTTGCTGTGATGGCTCATTCTTTTTCTGCGATGTTGGAGCCTGAGACAGGCTCCTATCATCTTCTTTGGGTTCAGTAAAGCCCATCTGCTGGCAAGAAGGAGGAAGAGAAAGACAAGAATCCAACATTTCCAGTTGCTGAATTTTGTGTATCTTGGGTATATGTCACATGAATTTACATCCAAAAACTTGAAGTGTTTTCAGAGTGATAATACTATATTCTGGGAAGATTCATCTCCCAAAATACTCATTCAAGATGGGAGAAGGGAGAGTGTGAATAAGTTTTGTCATCACATGACTGAACACCTAGAGGAACTGAATTTACAGATTTTCATTGTGGGTAAAATCACAGTGCTGTATATTGGTGAGCTCTATTCAAATGAAGAAGAAAGATAAATGCTAGTTTATTGGATTCCCTCATCTTTATAGTTCCTGGAGTCTAAATTTATCTCAACAAAGTGAAATCTGTCTTCCCCAGGCCTTTTAAAAGGTCTCACATATATCAACATTAATACGATGTAGCTGGGTTGAAGCTGGTATTCTGCTGCTTGAGAAAAATCCAAGTGAGGCGAACTAGTTTTGCTTGCAGTGGGAGAAGGAAGAGAAGTGCAGCGTTACACCCCAAATCCTCTGCCTGCTGGGGGAGCTGGAGCTGCTGTGACCTGTGCTGGAGGCTTTGTCATCTGTGGCGCATCAATGAGGTGACACACACAACGTTCAAAGTGTAGCTGAGAACTGGGAGATCTGTTTAGGTTAGAAACTGTCTATCATTTATAAAAGCAGCTTTTACTAGCTTGAAAAACAGGAAGTTTGAAAACAAAGCAATTATTATATTCCCTGGAATAGGAACATTGAATTTTTTCACTGAAGAATCTTCAGAAATACATGCACACTAACTGCTCTTCACCTGGAGGATTAAAGCAGTGGTTTCCAAGGCAGGTAAGGCACATCTGTCTGATGTGACTGCTGGGAAGAAGCAAACAGAGAAAAGAAATTCTCTGAGAAGGCTCCTCAGTCTGCTCAGAGGGGAACGGACAGAAGTGCAACACTGCAGTGCAAAGATGTTTGCCAGGAATCCTGCTCAGGCGTGGAGCAGGGGGCTGTGGGGCTCTGGGAAGCTGTCTCTTCCCTCCAGTCACACGGTGGAGCAGGGACCTACTCAGGGCATGCAGAGCATATGTGTGCAAATGGACCCATTAGCCTGTGCTGTGTGCCCTGCGTGGCTGGCGTGCCACGGGGAGCTTGGCACAGGGTCGTGTTGGTGGAAAGCAGTGCTCTGTCAGGGAATTTCACAGTACATGCACATGCAGCCTCCGTGGATCAGGCCTGATTAATGGGTTTGGCCAGAAAACCAAAGGGAGTAGCCAGTTTGGGAAGTGGCGCTGCTGTCCATGCGAGTCTCCCCAAGAGCTCAGAGCATCTGTGCCCTCCAAAGTGCCAGGGAGGGAGCAGCAGCAAACTTACCAAGTGGGTAAAATAAGCCCTGCATGTACAGGAGGCATTTGTGTAAAGGAGCAAAGCCACATCTCTACTGCACTGTGTATTTGTACTGTTCTGCAGGAATGTTCAAACTGTATCTAGACGGGGGTCTTTACGAAATTTGGTAGCAGTTTCGTGGTAGAACATAGCAAACAAACAAACAAAAAAGTGAATACGCATAGTTAAGATGCCTACTTTAAACTTCATTTTGTATGGGTTTATGTTGCCTACGTTTTCCTTAGGTTTTAGATTTGGTTGAGGTTTTTAACGCTGGATGCTTCCAGAGAGCGAGAGATTTGGTGCCAACAGTCCATCATGTTATAGGGCCTGTGCCCTTTTTACATACCTTGGGGGAAAGGGTACAAGAACTTATGGATTACAGGGATTATTATGATTTCTTTTATGTGTAAGTATGGAAGGCAAATATATTTGAAACAAAAGAAGTGTCCAGGTCCATAACCCCAGTTTACTTTGAAACAGATGGTAAAGGCAGAGGCATCAAGAGACAGGGAAGCTGGTTCTTTCCTTATCAGTGAAATGTTTTGCTTCAGTGAAGGCAGAGCAAGGGATTAAGCCTGGGCAAAAAGCTTGAGGGTTGTGTCTACTCAGCAATACTCTGCGAGGGGCCACATGTGGAGCTGGCATCCTCTGCTTGTTTCAGTGTAGCTGTGTTTTATGGGCAGACAAGGGGAGATGTCCAGCCCAGAAGCACCTCTCCTTTGGGTTTGATTCTGCCCCCATGACAGTTGTCTGCTGCCTGCTTCTTGCTCAGTTGCCCACGTGTCCTCCTCCAACAAGGGTAGAGACACTGTTCAAAGCACCTCCAAAACTCTCATGTGCTTAGACATCCCAAATGGGAGGTGTGCCTCTCCTGCTATGGAGTCATGGTGATCGCCTGCCTTAGGGGGGAGAGCATATGTACAGCAAATGGACACTTACGTAACCCTATTAGCTTATACTGTATGATTTCAACTGTTGGGTTGCCACAGGGAGTTGGAGAAGGAGAATTGGGTAATATAAATAGAAAGATGACATCCTCCAAAAGAGCGCCATTCAGCACATATTGCTGGCTGGCCTCATGGTTCAGAGCCGATAAGCAAATTTGGCCTGAATCCTGTTGCAGCATTTTATGATGGCACCAGCGTAGCAGAATTGGCAATATCAGCAGAGGTGGATGCTGTGGATGCGATTCCTGCCATCCGCTGCCCGCAGCGCTGACTGCGGGAGCCTGCCTCTCAGTGGCAGAAACCTAGGGCCAAATTAATTGTGATTAATTTTGATTACAGACCATTCCCTTTGAAGTGACTCTCGAGATGAATTTGTCCCATGCGTGCTTTAAAGGGCAAGTTGCTCAGAAGTGCTTCTGCTAATGCATCCTCTAGGTTTATATCAAATATCCTTTTTTCCCCCTTCTTTCAGCAATTGCTTCCTGGTACAAATACAGACACTTTGCATTAATTCCCCCTCGGGCTTCTATGCCATATTTTTAGGCTTTTGAGTGGCATTGTGGAAAACATGAAAGCGTTATGGTAATGATGGAGGCCAATTCTTGTGTTCTTTATTCAGATATCAGATAGGGAAAAAAAAAATCTGTGATACTTAATCATGCAAAAATCCTGCTAAGAGCTCATTTAAGGGAGGGTTTGAGTGGGGACCTCAAGATTTGGCCCCTAGTGCATGATGGATTTTAACAACAGCGAGGTAGTGATTAGGTGGAAGAATGTGAGTATAAGTGCTTGAAGTGCTGGAATGAAAAAAGAGTTAATAGTATTGTCCATTGAACACCACAAGGAGCTGTGCATATTATTACATTTAAAGAAAAGGAAAGTACAATGAACGCACTTTTAAGCCAATTCCTCCCACCGTTCTTTTCATTTGTTTGGGAATATTCCGTGGGACTGACTGAAGGCTTTGTCTGGTGTAGCAGGAGCCTCTCAGCTGCCTAATAGCAGTGCAGAAGGTATGGAACAGCACCTTTTCTTACTTATTTACTTACAAAAAGGAGTGTTTACAGAAAGCTGTGCTTTGACCCATGTTTTAACAGAAGCCACCTGTGCTTCACTCCTTGCTGTCTTCTGAAAGCTCACGTGATGAGAAGCCCTTCTCACTATGAGCACGCTGCCAAATGCATTTGAAATGGAAAATTTCTGATTGAAATGGGCATCTCGGAGCTTCCAGCTGCTGGCGACTGTATGGCAAAACAATTGCGACGTTTGCAAGCGCTCTGCAGAAGCTGCTTATCCAACAATCAGGACAACTTTAAATATTTATTTGAGGCTGGTTGGTTTTAAGTATTGAAGAGCACTGCTTTTTTTTCCCTCCCCTCTTTGTCTAATTTAAACGGGGTGATGGCAGCCAGGGATCCTGTTTACCCATGTCATGAGTGCTGACCGGAGGTCATTTCGGGGCCTTGGAGGTCTCTCCAGAGAGGGAGAGGAATTTGGAAATGCATAAGTTCACTTGGAAGGTGTGTTTTGAAGAGCTTTCTAAACACACGTGAAAATTTTAGAGGAGGGATCAGAAGCAGAGGAAAACTCCCCAGATCTTTTTCTATTCACAGGTAGAGACTGAGAGCAGCAAGAAGCTCTGAGGCTGGGGTACTGGCCAAGGGCTCAAACTTGAACTGAGTTGGTTTTCTGTGCCAACTTTCCCCATTTTCAGCTAGGGTAGATTCTGACTTCCAGCTCTGCTGCCTCCTCTGGTCTCTGTTCACCTTCAGGTCTGTGGTTGGGTAGTTTGTACTCGGGGGATCTTTTGGTGCATGGAGGGGGTGGAGGAGAGCTCTGCCCTTCACTTGGTCGCTCACTCCTGTTCCACAGCTTGTTCATGAGTCCCCAGCAAAGCTTTTTCTGACTCTCCAGCTGTATGACTCAAGCGCGGGACAGTGGTGTGGCTGCAGCCAGCTGCTGTGTCACAGGCTGATGGCGAGTGGGAAGAGAGGGGCTGTCTGTCTCTGTGTCCCAGAAAATCCTGCACGTAGGTGGAGAGGCTCTTTGGTGCAGAAAGTCCTCTGCCTTAGGAAATGTAATTTTGAAATTTATCCTTACAAGTCCTTCTGACAGCTGTTCCTATTAGGAACTCAATCAGTACAGCATTGTGACTTCAGTCAAGTTTTCCCTTGACATGCTATGAATGTATTAAGTGATGAAATGTCATAGAATCAACGCAAATTTGCACTTATTCCAGGAAGAAATCTGAATATGTAACTGTTGTAGTGGGGGAGGGGGGGGAAGCAGAGATTTACATTCCTTTTGCTGCATAATGGAAGTTCTGAAGAGTTGGGTTGACCTCCCAGCTAATGTAGTGGTATTCCTGCCAGAGGCAAATTGTTCCTCATTTCTAACCATTTTTGGCCAAGTTTGAATCCCAGTGTTTCTGGTTTGTTGGTTCTGATTTGCAATTGCATGATTTAAATTAATAAAGGTTTTGACTCCCCTGTTGCATTCCCATGTACTGTTTGCAGAATTCTCTTCCTGAGCTGTAGGAGGTCATCAAGGGATGAAAAGGGGCACTTGTGGCACCCAGCAAATCTCTGGTTGTTTAAGCAAACTGCCTCATGTCTCGAGTCACCTTGCAGAAAGTAGCTTTTCAGTAAACAAAATGGAAAATCTTGTTAGTACATTCTTGGTTTTGATTAAGACTGCAACTTCTAACAGGCTCTGCCGCTAATCTGCCTGATGTAGAAATGGGCACCTTTTAAGAAGCTGCAGTCTCAAATTAATTGCAGCGAATGTGTTTGCTCTTTGAAGAAACCCTCCTAAGGGTTTGAACTCAGGGGATGCTGAGGCTGTTGGGAAGCTTGTCCGGCTCAGGAGGAAGAGCTGTGATGTGGCATGTGTTGGATGGGTGGTGGGTTGAGTGTACTGGGGTGACTGTAGCAGGTGGATGTCAAGGCTGAGCTGGCACTGCTTGTCCCGCTGGGGGACCGGGGTCGTGGGGTGGGCACAGAGCTGCAATGCTGCCTCTCTTCAAGTCCTTCCTGACCACGAGATGACAAACCCATCATCTTCTCCGAGTGCCGAGGTCTCCTGGCTGCTGAGCCATCAATAATACACACTGTCATTTCCCAGACAAAGCTTTCCTGTTCCTTGGGGTTTGTAACACGTCGGGATCCGTCGCTGCCACTCCACTGCACCTCACCGGCTCCGGGAGCCCTTCACAACACATCGCTCTGCGTCGAGTGTTGAAAAGCTGCTCAAAGGCATTGAGGTCTCTCCTTGCTTTGTTTCAAGCCTGCAAATTTTGAGATTTTCCCATCAAGCCAAAGAAAACTTCCATTGGAAGGAACGCTCCATCAGTGTGGGGTGGTTTATCTGAGCGAGGGCTGCAGCAGTGTCTCCTTTTAGGGGCTCTTTTCTCCCTTGTTCTCCCTCCCCCTCCACAGTGTGTGGTGCATTTGGACCCCTCTGAGGCCATTTCCATAGTGTTGTGATTCATCAGTAATTACATAGCTTTAAATCTATTGTTCATTTAGTTTTCATAAAAGTCCCAAGCTTTGAAACATGCTCTTCAACTTTTATTTCATTCAAGTTTATATTGGTCTTGGAGAAAAAAATAATCCTGTGCACTTTCATTGCCTTTTAGCATCTGCTTCATTATTCGTTATATTTCGATATGTATTCCAATGAAGGAATAGAAATGTTGGAATAGTCTGCAGAAAGTCAAATGAACTGCCAACAGTAAATAGCATTTTTGATCAATTTATTCATTTTTCTTTCTGTTTGCAAATTGCTTGTAAATATGCCTCCATTTGTACAACTTTGGTTGCTGTTTGAAATTATTCTGCAAAGAGATTACTTGAGTTGTTTCCTACTGGGCGGGCTTGCAGGATTTCGTCTGATCAGCCATCAACTTGGTGTCATTTATTTTAAGAGTAACCCTTCTGTTTGTGCAGTGTGCTTTGGCTGGCAGCATGGGCTGTCCTGATGCATTGCCTTGAAAGCTTTCTCTCTACATCAGCTTTTAACTAATTTGTAGGAGTTAAATAAATATCAATGACTGTGCTGTTTTATTCCGAACTTTGATATATTTCCAGCCCTTTGTCCTTGTGTTTGTTTTAAGATTCAGGTTTTTGGTCTGCATTCATATTGCAATTAGTTTTTCCCCCAGTTTATTCTAGCAATTCTTAATGGGTATGACCTGCCCTGTCCATTTATTAGCCTGCTCTTTATAAAAAGTGTTTAACATAGCACTCTCTGAAACCCACAAAACCCTGAAAACCCTTTGCTATGAATTTCCCATCAAATTACTTTGCTCCATAGAGCAGAGCTGACTTGTGCACAAGTTCTTAAGGTTGGCAAAATTGTTCCGTGTGAGACATTTAATGAAAATGAAATCTGAAATCAATGGTCATCTGCTGAAACAGCATCTTATTAGAAATTTAAGATTTGAGTTTGCTGGTATTTCATGAGTGGCATCGTTGTGTGATGGCCACAGGGAATTCAAGGAGTCCCAGCCTGATTTTTCCCCTTATGCAATGCTTTATGTGGCTGTGTAAAAGTAATCTTACATCAAGTGTCATGTTCAGCGTAAATCGAGAATGTGAAGGAGGCTGCACTTTTAAACCTGTGGCAGGAAATCACATTAAATTCAAGGTAATTACATTGTTCTAGAAATGTGATTATGTGTTTCAACCACCAGCCTCCCACTAAATTACTTCAGATCAGTCTCAATCTGTGCAGTGAAATCTGCCTGATTTAGATGTAGAAAATGCAATAAATATGAGGAAGTGCATTTTGCATTTATATTTTATGCTCACCTGTGACTGTTCATTACATTCTCCAGATTTAGCCTTTCCCAATCTCACCTGCTGCATGCAGGGAAATTGAACCCTGACTTCCCTTAATGTCATGATTTAGTCTTTGCAACACCACGTGTAAGATATTAGCTACTTAATTCCACATAAAACTGCAGAGAGATCTTAAGTGCAGGAATATTCTGTAAAAAAAGGGTTTCCCCAAGTGCAAATAAGATGAAATGTTCTCAGGACTAAGTGAAAACTTGAATGTAATGGTACTGCTGAGGTTTCACTGTTCTGAAAGGTAAAAAAGAGTGATAATATTGGTATTTCTCATAGATGAGCTTTAGACTAGAGCTTGCAGGCCCACTTTTTGAAGGCCACGGCTGTGCTGGCAGGCAGAGTGTTACACCTGAGAATAGTTGTGCCTGAAGTCAATTGAGGATGATGGCTTGACAGTGAAGATTCAAGTCAGGAAGGCAGTAGTGCCAGGAAGGAACAGAGCGCTTTCTCAACACCACTTAAAAAGATGTCATCCATATATATAGTGATTTTTTGAATGGTGCCCTTGTAATTTGAGCTCTTCATCAGCAAATCTGATCATTTATAGCCTAACTATCAAATTAGAAAGTAATCTCAGCCCAGTAACGTGCTGTCTTGGTGTTTAATATCCACAAGCTATTGACGTTAGTAATGGAGAATAAGGTTTTGTATCAGCAATTACTTGCATGGAGGATATTGTCACTTTAATGCCTCAGTACTTGACTCTAGGATAAGGTCAGATATAGTGACAGTAATTGCTGGAGGAAATAATTACAACCACAATCACGCAGGCATCGACAAACACCACCTTTGCAGGAGACTGATCTGAATGCTGATCTCTAACTTCATGTTAATGTTGCAATTGGAAAACAGCTGCAATTTGCTGGTGCAAAATTGTGTCCATAAAAATAGAAGGCAGGTTGCTTTGCTTTTGCTTCTTCATCCCTTGGATCTTCTGTAGCAATAAGCAGTTACCCAGCTGTTGGGTCAGGCTGCATTTCTCAACCTTTTAGCCCCAACAGCATTTCCTGTGTGCAGAGCACCACGAGGATGGGTGACCCTTCGAGGGTGGAGAGCTTGATTTAAGAATAAATCTTCTCCAACTGTCTCTTCAACTTAAGTACAAGATAACTTTAAGCTTCCTGCCCTCACCTCCTTTCCATACTAAGTCTCTGTGAATGGGTCTTCTCCTTAGGTTTAGTGGGTCTTTGGATATCTCAGCAGTACAGTCAAAAGGACCACAGAAATAAAGGTTTCACAGCTGTAGAAACCACTCAGATGCTCCGTGAAGATGAAGTAGGGAGGAACATAATTAATCTTTCTGTCTGTTTCAAGACATGTTAAGATCAGACCAGGTCATTTCCTCTCAAGAGCTGGGGAGGAGCTCAGGGGGAAAAGGGCTTGTCTCCAGGAATTAATCTCCTGGTCTTCAGGATTAGGCTCTTGAAATATGTGTGAAAGTGACTGCTGTAGCAGAACAAGGAACTTTTATTCCATCTTGGTGCGGTTTACAAACCATGTAAAGTATAATTAAGCTCCCTCCACTCACCCCTCCCATTTGTTTCCTGGTATTCATGGGCACGGGATGAGTGATATTATTTAATGAAAAATAAGGTATTTTTGTTTTTCACTGCTTTAACAGATTTTTCATGACCTGAAAAATACTTTCTTCTGTTGGAGCAAACAAGAAAGCTGTGCTGATGTAGCTGCATGCAGGGCCGGAGAGCAGAGCTGTCCTGCCTGTCCCCATGTCCCCAGCTGTGAAAGAAATCTGCCCCTCTGGACACCCTGGGAGGGAAAGACTCCTGAGGGACAGCTCTTCCCTTCCAGGCACAGGGAAGGAGAGCCACGAAGACACTTGTTTTACTTGTGCCCTTGAAGCAGGAGAGGAGCGGCTGCTGTTTTCCTGCTCAAGCATAACTAGTCATAATTAGTTTAGCCCTGGGTTATTGGTCCGTTGCTGTACGAGATCAGGAGAGTGTGTGTGTGTGTGTGTGTTTCTCATAGTAAAGAATTCTGGTGTAAAACCAAGCTGGCATCATCCTCACTCCAGTCACAGCCACTGTTTGATCAGCCCCAGATTTACAAGCAGATGTTAAACATTCTTAACGCGTGAAGATGATTTTGCCCCCAGATGCCAAGCTGTGAGACCATCACATGGCCCCACGGAGCCCAGAGCACAGCGTGCTGCCCCTTGTTAATATGACTTAACAGCTGATTTCTTTACTGAAGGTTTGGAATCCCCCCTAAGCACCGCAGATTCCCTCGCTGAATTAGAGCGTCTTTCTGTGGTTCGAGCCTCTGCATCAGAACAACTTCAGTATTCACATCCTCTAAACAAGGCTCATTAATCACGAATTCATGACTAACTGGGCTAGGGACTAGTTAGAATTGGGAAAGCAGAAGAGGAATGGGAAGTGCTTAATGCTCAGTTGGATACAGTATCTCACTGTGAGTGTTTTTCACTTAAAACCATTGAGTGTGTTACAATGGATTGTAGCCGGTTTTACAGGTAGTTGATTTCGTGCCCCCCAACTCCTCCCAGTGGGAAAGCCTGATTTTCGAGTGTTTGTTATGGCAAACACAGGGTAGGCTTTGAAATGCTGAGAAGTTTCAGAGACTTCTTAGTAGCCAGCACCTAGGCCTGTGTAGTCTTCATGAAACATGAATTGTTCCTCCTTCCCCTTTTTGATGGTGACCTTCTGCAGAGATGATTTTTCACTTGGTTTCTGAGGATGTAGAGGAGCTTGAATCTTAAAGAGTGGTCGGGAAAACAGACTCACCAAAATCAAAGCTGTGAGAGCGGCTCATTTGTATCCTCCAAGTGCTGTGAGCTGTCCCTTGCTATTTGTCTTACCGAAGTTCCCCGGGGCAGTGCTGGTGTTGGAGCCTGCTGTGCTACTGCCTGTAAGAATCACCTCCTGGTGAAGGACCTTTATGCCATCCTTCACTCCTGACATGCTCTTGAATGAGTGTTGTTTGCCCCCAAACTACCGAAGCAGCTCATTTAACAAGGGTACTGTGACTGAGCCATGGTGGAGGACCTGGACAGGGCGAATGCTGGTGTTGCAGGTGAAACCACAACAGAGGAGTCCCGGTGGCAAACAGACCAGCTGGTAAAGCAAAAATGCTAAAGGCTAAAGGAAGGTTTAGTACTGGTGTTAGGAAGGAAAGGGAAAGCTATAGGGGGAATGGTGCTATCACCTCTACTGACTTAGGAAGTGAATTGAGCCCCTATACCTCTATACTCTTCTGTACATATAGACAAAACAGGAGCACCTTCCTCTGCCACTTAGGTCAGATGCCTCCAATTTTCATTACGGCCTTTTTGTCCTGTTATGTCCCCAACTTTTTGTTACATGCACACTGCCAGGACCTAGGTCTTCGTTAGGGATTAATGATCTGGAAATGGATTTGCCGCCCTGAAATGTGCAAATGTTTTAAAAAGAAGTCAGAAGCACAGTGTGCAGCTGCCTTTCCCCCTGTTTATTTTGTGCCAGACCTCTCTGCCCACGTGTTGCATCATGATGGGATCCATCCTGAAGCAGGCTGCTGTCTGTGACTGGTCTGCAGCCCTGCGAACACCAGAGTTTAATTTAAAAATTGCTCTAAGGATTAAAGAATCCTTCCCCAATCCTGCTGGTTCAGGCTGAGTGATTCCTTTCGACAGGCAAGTAAAATGCCATTAGTTTCTTGCATTACCATCAATCACGGTGGTAAACGGCAAGTAATTTTTGTGTGGTGGCTGGTAAATTTCCCTGACAGCTTTGCAAGGCTGGATAGGCTTTCTAAGCTGCAGCAGCACTGTGAGCAACAGACTTTGGAGGGCTGGATCCTCCTGACCTCTTTGCCCATCAGGCTCTGGGGTCTATCTGTCAGGCATCAGCTTGCAGGATGATGTTTTGGCCAGATCTGAAGAGCAAAAGCTGGGACTCGGAGCTTCAGGGCATCCAGAGGGGGAAAACTGTCTCCTCATCTTCATAGTTAGAAACATTGCAGGCAAATCCAGGCAGACAGCACTTTGGCACCGTCCATTCGTGGGGCTTTATCTGGAGCTTATTGCGGTAGTTGATGCGCCCAGCCAGCCTCTGCTGCACAGCTGTGCTCGGAGGAGAGACAGAGCTTGGGACTTGCAAAATCCTTGCCAAATCTGCAGAGATCCAAAGTGGGATTCAAAGAGCCGTTGGTGAAAGCTCAACCTACCTGCAGAGAGCCTTCAAAAAGCTCCTGAGTAGCACCACTTGAAGAAACCAAACTGGGCTGCCAAAGATAAAAGCCTGTTGGCACAGGAGCCAGAGGACTGACTGGGGCTACCTGAGCACCAGAGCGAAGTGCTGACTCTCAAGGACAACCTTGGAAAGTTGTGGTCAGCAGCTAGACAAAAAACATCTTACAGTAAAGAAAGCAAAATGGAGAAAAAGAAAAAAAAAACCAGGAAAAAAAGTCTTTGATGTTTTATCCCAGCTGGAGGGCTGGTTCTCATCAGAATTCGCACATTATTAGCCTGCTTGGTGGCCATTGGTGCCTGGAGTACAAACCACATAATCATAATGCTCACTAAAGTTTTCACTAGCAGCAGAAAAATGCTTTTTTGCTGTAATATATGGTGCCACCTTTTCAAGAAAAGTACTGGCCTGAGCTGTGCTGGAAATTGAATTCTATCTTGTGGAAAGGGAGATTATTTCCTGAGGTTTCCTTATTCGCCATCATAGCACATACTGCTCAAGGTAAAGGTGCACTCTGGGATGATTGATTGGCAAGCACGAGAGGACTGCTGTTCCATGTGACAGGGATATAAAGAACGATATTTTTATTTTTTGACAGTGAAGGGGAAATGGCATTACTAGCAATATTCAGCAATGTACTCTGCAGCCCCAGTTAGCGCTGCATATTTTATGGCATCCATTTTCTTTCTTCGATTAAACAACATAAAATCCCATAAAATGATCCAATAAAAACAACAACTACTAGTTCAGGCAAAGTTCTTGTGGCCTTTTTAATTTTGGAAGGATTTTCATTGCTAGGGGTTTTTTTGACTCTTCCCTCTACCTCCATCCCTTGTGCTCAGGTCAGGGTCTCCTCGCCACAGCCTGGGTGGAGGTCCCGGTAACAACCTCTTTTGTGCTGCTTCTTTATGCAGAGTGGAAGCATGGAAAAATGGATTGTAGATCCCTGAAAGACCACTCCGTGCTGTTAAACAACTGCTGGATGTGCCTAAGGTTGGGACTGAGCTCAGTAGAATTAGAGGTGTGTGCAGGTTACAAAGATCTGCTCTTTTGAACGGTCTTTTTTTTGTTTCTTTTTTGCTGGTGCAGTTTTAAGCAATCTTTTAGGTCCAGATGACTGTTACTCAGTGTCCTCATGCTTTTAGCCTCATCTCCTAAGAGGAGGAGATATGCCAGTGTATTGTTGGCCCTTCAACTTCCCTGCTGATCTTCTTCCTTGTACTTATATCACTGACGGAGGTACATATTAGCCACCTGAAAGTCAGGGTGAGACCCCATTCAGTGCCCGCAAACTGCCTCTGTTAATGTGCTTTTTAGGGCCAGATTGCACACGCTGTCTCGAGTTTAGCCACAGAGTGTCTGCCCGTGGCCTCTTCTGGGCTTCTGCCCAGCAGGGATTTGCAGTCACAACCTGCAGCAACCCAGGAAGGTTCCTCTGATCCTGAGCCAAATACACTGATGTCTGGTAGAAGGTAATCAGTTATAATAGTGAGACAACTTTTCCCTTACCAAGAAATGTCTGAGCCTCCAAATGGTGAGCAAATTCAGCCATAGTGATGGACTTTTGAAAAGCTGTAAACTCCCATGCAGTGTTGACCAGGACAATGCCATGGAGCTCATTACCTGCTTTTGCAAGGAGAGGGATGGAAAGTTTTTACTTTGTTGTTGTTTAGGTGCTTCCAAAAACCGTGACCTTCAGGGCTTTTTTTTAAAATTTTATTTTATTCTATTTGTAGAGGTAGAAAAATGACCCCTTTATAACAATTCTTTGTCTCCCAGGAGGTCTGAACTCTATTCAGGCTGCAGACATTTCTGCAGTGCTGATTTCTGAAAAGAGCCTTTCAATAAAATGCAATCCATGAGTAGCTTTGTCTTTGCAGGAGGAAACCTCTGACTTACTTTGATTTTTTCATTATGGTTTCCAAAGCTGTGTTTCTGCATGATTGCAAGAATTCCAAGTTCAAATTCTTTGGACACCTTCAGACTTGGTAATGCATATTCTCCTGTACTTCTAGGCTTTAAGGAAGAGTTTCATTTATCACAACACTGCATTGGTTTCAAGGCAAAGGACACAGGCTGAGTGTTTTAGATCTTTCAAAACAAAAGGTTGAACAGACTGAAGGGGCTTTGATTTTTATTCTGTAGACATGTGTTACGGAAAACCACTCCAGTGTTTTACCTCTTCTCTCTACAGAGAAGTTACACCACAAATTGTTGTGTTGGAGAAAAGAGGGCATGCAGTTCAGTTCTTGGAGATGTCTAAGGGCACATGACAGCAGGCACTCCTGAGCTCTTTGAATAATGATCAGCATATCATAACTCAGTTCACTCAGTGGAGGCAAGGGAATAAAGGAAAATATCTCTCTTTTTTCAGGGGGGCAGAGGTGTGAGCTGCTTGTGCATCCTAATGAGAAAAGGATGTTACGAATTGTTTGGATGTTTTTAGTTGTAAGAATCATTTCGGCTTGGAAAAAGACCTGCTGTCTCCTCCTGATCAATACTTACAGTGATTAGTTCATGTTTATTGGGTACTTTGAATGTGTAAAGCATTGAGTGAGTTTTAGGAATTGAGTATTTATTTGCAGATTATGGGCAGTGCTTCCTGCCCTCCAGGCAGGCAAAGGACAGAGGACCTGCTCCACTTCTGTGCGGGTGTAGCAGAAGTCTCTGGAGCCACACGGGCCTTTCTCCTCCTGTGAAGGGGTTGCTGGAACTGAAGAACTTTCAGCACAATCTAGACACACATTTGCTTTTACTATAATTCAAGTGATATGTACATCAAAGGCACAACAATGTTTTCAGGTGGACTCCAATAAATTTGGGCTTTTAGTTTTATTAAGAAAATGCCAATTGCTACAGAACTCTGACCTGCAGTTATAAGTATTGCTGAAAAATTGCAGAAATATATTGAAATATCTGTACAGTTTTTAAGTATAGCAATACAGAGGGTCTCCATAGAAATAGCAGGCTTTTTTCTCCTTGCATGAATTTCCAGACAAAGGTGAATAAACCTCCTTATTCCCATTTTGAAGCTGCCCAGGCAGTTAGATGGTTAATAACATTTCTTGAGTCAATAGGTTTGGACCTGATGTCTCCTGCCCCAGTGCCTGGCAACCATTTTTCTCCCAGAGGGACAAAATTCCACTGTTGACATATTTCAAAGAGAACAGTGCTCACTGTGGGAGATGGCGTTTTCATCTCATATTACATAAAGACTTCAGAACCTCTCAGGTTTCCATAGCAGTGCTGGAAACCCATATAAAACAGGTCTGGTTTGTGACAGGAATAAATAAGGACAAAAATTAATAGCTTTAATTTCAAGCCAATTAGTATGTCTTTCTGCTGTTTTTCTAAGCTCCATTTGCTTACCTAAGAGAGAGAGAACAGATTGAAAAATGGAGTTTCTGCTGAACTATGAACATGAAATCTAAAAATGTCTTCTCTCCTGTAAAAAAATGACAAAAATTGGGAATTTTCCATTGGATATGGAAATATAACATGATGTTTGCCTGCTTTGAAGTTGATCACATTCTCTGTGCTGATTTTATCAGCACAGTCTAGCAAATGTTTCTGAGACACCTTCCCTTTCAAAAAAATTCATAAGGAGGGACAACTCTTCTGAGTTCATTTCACAAATGTGAAATGTGAATTTTAACATTTCAGTGTTAAACAAGCACTTTAAAATTCATCAATCTGGTGATCTAGACCAGCTAAGGAACTCTTCTAGAAAGCTTACACATTCCTCTGAAAAATGGGGATCTCCTGAGGGAAGCTGCTGCACTTCTTTGGAGAAGTTATATGTACGGTTTGATGACAAGGAGGAGGAAGAATTTTGGTAAAATACTCCCCCCATCATCATCTCCTGTTTTTCATCCTGCCTTATTTTGATCATGCTTCTGTAAAAGCTTCCTCAAAATCATAAGCCATCATACTCAAGGGGAGGTTGTGTTAATTTGTCTTCCCTAATAGTTAATTTATCACATGGAAAGCGCTTTACTGTCAGAATCCAAATTAAAATCCTGTTTACTCTTTTCATTATTCAAAATCCAATATGCTAGTGAGCTTGAGACTTCGCATATTTTGAAACATTTGATGGGCTGAAAAAAAAAATTAGGTTGTTAGCTTCACCTCTTTGGATAGAAGAGTGGTAATTGTATCATTCTAAATCTTTAGCATGATCCCCTCCATGATTCCAGAGCGTTTTCTGTTCTCTGAGTTGGGCTTTCTGCTTGTCAGCCACCACGTCTGGTGAACAGCTTCCCTCCTGGTCACCGAACCTTTCCCGTCTGCTTTGTCCTACCCAGTGCCTTGGCATTGGCTTTTTTCCTTGGGCATGTGTTGGATCGAGATATTCTGATATGCGACAGTAATAACTGCTTTTATAGAAACCATCCCCAAATGCTTGGCAAGGTTAAGTGAGACAGCTACAAAAGGTTATATAAAAATAACTGCTGCAGGGAGGAAGTGAGGTGTGCCAGAGAGAGGGAAAGGCCAATTTCCTGGCAGGGTGTAAAGGTGTAAAGGCAAGAGAGTGCTGAAGTGACAAGGTACAGAAGGGGCATTGCCACGAGGTATGTGGTGGCTGGGAAAGCTTTGACCCTGCAGTGGGGAGGCGTTGTGGGGGAAATGGGGCCAAGGCAGGCAGAGCACAGTACACCCACGTCTTGTTTTGGAAACACATCTGGGCCAATTATGCACTGAGCTTGGGACGAAGGGTCAGCCAGTGGAGAAGTTTTCATCTTGGATGAAATCTGGAGGTCAACTCAGTTGACTTTGGAAGTTGCTGCCTCTGCCTCTGAGTGTCGAGCTGTCTTCATCCCCAAGGACTAATGTGCTTTTTTTTAGTCCCACCACGAGTTCCCACATTGTTTCCCTGGTAACACCTATTGCCACCGGCTTTATGTCAGGGCCACACTGAGTTTTTACCTGCTGGTACCATTACTCAAACCCTTTTACATGGGGTTTCCTTTCATCTGCTGCCTTGCAGTGGACCTCTGCCTTCCACCTACCTACACCTCTACCTGGCAGGAGAGAGTTTGCTTGTGCTTCCACACTTGTGACCTTTTGGAGAAGGCTTGGATCTTTGCAGGGTCTTTGTGTATTTTGATGTGTCTTTTACATATTTGGAAAGATGGCTTTACTTATAGTGACATTAATATGGAATTGCGGAAGCAAACACAGCTGGCCCAGTGCTGCTATTTCAAGGAGAACTTGATGGGGAAGTAGTTTGAACATAAATATGTGACAGGTGTTTTAAAAAAACAAAAAAACCAAAGAACTAAAGTTCTTGGAAAAGCACTTTATGAAATAAACACTTGCTTAAGTGTGAAGATTTAGGACCTGATCCCCTGAGCTGTTGTAAACCTGACTTCCACACTAGGTGAGGCAGTGCAGGATTCCTGTTTCACACGAACTTCAAGCCCATGGCAGCAGAAAGCGCATTTGTCCATGGGCTGGACGTGCTGTTCATTATTAGTGGGTCTGCAGCAGCACCAGGAGAGCCGGGAGGGCTTAGGGTGAAGATACCAAAACATTCCTTGCCAGCTCTAGGTGTAATTCCTGGTTCTGGCACATGTTTTGTGGGTGACTTCATGTCACCTCATTTTCCTTATATTTCTGGATTACCCATGAAGAATTTTGGCGAGGAAGCTCAGGAAGACACAAAAGAGAGGGCTGGTGCTTCTCCTGGGGGGAGCTCTGGTCCCACCTCAGCCCTCCATCTGCTCTGTGTTTCCCAAAAGGTTTCGCTTTCACACGCTCACAGGAATGAACTCCTGACTGTCTGTGCCTCCCTCCCAAATGTCATGGAGTGCGCTGGGATGTGCTGACTGTGAGTCACATACCTTCTTCTTCTATCTCCCAGCAAACTCCCTTTCCTTCCTCCACCTCTGCAGGGAGACTTAGATTCCTTTCTGCCCATCTCACCCACACCCCAGGAGTCCCCAGGTGTTATGTCTGAATTCACTGATTATTTTAATTTATAATGCTTGGTTTAATGTATCCTAAACCACATGTATTTTAACTAGAAACTCCCCAGGGTCCTTGCTCAGAACTAATTGCTTGCTGTTTGTGCAATCCTTCAAATATGTAAAATGCTCCATGAGGGCTTGGAATCACTCAGCTCTGCTCTGGTTTGCTCTTAAAGATGGGTAGGGGTGTCTAGCTGGAGTGCAAGCCTGGAAATAGGGATGTATTGACCCTCATTCTGGCTCTGCAGAGACAGTATAATTTTGGGCAAGTTGACTAAACTGCCCTACGGCTTGGATTTCCTGTAGGGGAAGGATAATGATTTTATTTTTAATTGGGCTAAAAATGCAGTTGAAGGGCTGGCTACAGAAATGGTTGGAAATTACAAATGAAATTTATCATAGCTGTTATTATTAGTACGTCATTGAGAGTGAATTTAGCTCAGATCATGTTTTCCCCCATAACAGAGTGGGGGGGATATAAGAAGATTTTTAAAATAGCTCTGAAAAAGTCTTTTTTCTCATCATTTTGAGCATTTCCCATCTGCTGTGAGCACATTCCTGTTTTATTTCCTAAATATCTTTTCCTTCTGTTTCTATTTTAAAGTTCCTTTTGCCAAGATTTTACTTCCCAGTTACTGCTGCCAGGAATGGGGTGGGGGTGTGGCGAGCAAGCATTTTACCTTTCAGCTTTTGCAGTTAATTGACTGGGAGGCCATGGAAGTCCCTGCACCTCTTCCAAGTGCTTGGTGCTTAAATCCCCCTTGCAGCCCTTAAGTTGCTTTCCAGCTCTGGTGATTCCTTGTACCTTCTCCTTCCCTTCTGTTGTAATAACTGAGAGAAGAGGTTTGGAGTGGCAGAATTCATGGGGTCACATACGTTCCAGGCTGGAATTGCATTTTAAAATAGTTCCTGGCTGGCCCATGTTGGCAGGCTGGCAATGCTTCTGCTTGCATACTGCATTCAGCCCATCACGTTTCTGTCTTTATATTCTACAGTAAATGGAGGTCACACTGTTCAGGGGGAAGGTCCTGCTAGGGCTACCAAATGTACCCTGTAGTCTGCACTGAAGGCATCTTCCTCTGGTCTGCCTTTGGAGCTGGAGCAGGGGCTGCATTCCCTCCTGAAGCAGTTTCCCTGATTCCCTGCTCTGGGCAGGTTTGGCACTTCCCCCAGCTCTGTCCTCTTGAGATCTTACGGGGAAAGTGGCATGAAAGGCAGTGCTGGAGGGCGTCACGTTTCTGTGGCACCTCCTTCATCCCTAAAGAAGAGTTATCCTGGATAAATAGGCTCTGTTGCAGGGGAACTTCTGCTGAGCTCACTCGGTGCTCCTCTGTCTCACATCTCTGCTAATTGCATTATCGAAATGCTATGTACATTGTAATGCTTTAAAGGTGGGCAAGGGCTTTTTAGCAGGACAGTTTTCTGTCTGAAAATTCCGCTTTTCAGAAAGCAAGTATTTCACGGAAATGAAATGTCGGTTTTGCCAAATTTCCAACTGGCTGTCGTGTGTTGTTCCTTCCCTGCCCCCCCGATTTCACAATTATCTTTTATAAAAAAAAAGGAATGAAGGCATATTAGTGGTAACAGTTACTCCTTGGGTCATGCTTCTGTGCAATCCTGCAGCAGCTCCTTTACGTATTTTCAAGCCCAGAGATGGCAGAATTTCTGTCAGCTGGCAAATTAAAGGACATCAGATTCTTCTCAAGCAATTCCATTTGTCCTTACAGCTCCCTTGGAGTTGGAAGAGCAACACTTCCCAGTATTTTATATGTGGGGAAGGGAGGAATAAGAAAACTAAATGATCCACCCAAGCTTATAATTGAAGCCTGGCACAGAGTGGTGCCCACACACGTGCCATTCACCATCCTTTATCCAAGTCATGTTAGCTCCACTAGGAATTTCTTACTCTTTTGCAAAACCTCAGTCCCCAAAACTTACAACGATTTTTGTGCCTGTGGAGTTTGGGGGCAGATTTAAAGATATGAATCACTTATCTAAGGAACAGTAGGCTCAAATCTCCCATATGTAGGCTGGTTTAATTTGAATTTCTTGACTTTTCCTAAGTGAGAAACTGAATGTAGTTTCTTCTTTCTTTCAACCTCCCTGGCTCTACTGATATCCAAAAATGCAAAATGACATCTTGTCTCAGCCCACCAGAGCAGATGCATTGCAAGGGATTAGACTGGAATTTTTCCTAAAATGCAGCATTCTGAGACGTTTGTGGAAAATGTAGCTGAGGAGCAGAGGATTTGATGTTCACTTGATGCTAACCCAGCAAGGCAGGAGATGTGCAGCAAGGGAAAGCTCTAGGCACAGCCAACAACCAGCACGGCCAATAAACAGAGGGGGCAGGAGGCCCTTCACCCTGAAGGTGAAACCAAGCAGTGGGTCAACAGGACAGGCACCAGGAGAGCCTCATCTGATGTCCAGACAGGCAAAAACCATCTCGTAGCTGCATTGAGTCACAAGAGAACAAACAGCAAAGCTCCCTGGCTGAGGGAGGTAGACGTGGCTGAGGGGTTGGGCTGAGAGAGAACTCACTGTTTTGGGGTGCAGGGTGTGTGGAAGAGGTTGGAACAGCTGGACATGTAAACAGATGTGGGTATCTGAGGCCCTTGCAGCCTTGCCCCCACTCTGTGTGAGGACCACTGATGGAGGTAATGAGGAGCAGCAGCTTCAGCTTCCATGGAAAAGCAGCTGCACGAGGGTCCTGGAAGCTTATCCCTGCTCAGGTGGGCAGGGAACTGGGATGTTGCCCTTCATCCTTGCTGGGATCCACCAACCCTAGATTTGGTTCAGGATAGGCGAAAGTAAATGCCGCAGAGGGAAGATATCTGTAACGCAAGAGCTGTGTAGGAGGACATAACAGGCTTCTGACAGATGGAAAAAGGCTGATGAATCCTGAAATCATGGGTAAGATGAAGCTGTCCTGGGGGGTGTGTCCCTCCAGCATCTCCTGCCCTTCAATTTACCTTTAATTAACCAGCATTTGACTTGGGTGGAAAGTCAGGTTAGAGGTTTCCAGAGATGTTGTCAAGAAAAAACCATGGGAACATGAGGGGATGGGGAGAAAAATTTGTTAAAAAAATACAATTTTGGCTGAGAAGGAAAAGATTAGAAAAGTGTTTAGGTTTTGTTGTTTGGTTGGGTTTTTTTCTTCTTTTTTTTTTTTAAATTATTATTTTATTTTGGTCAGGCCATAATGATTTCTTTTTCTCAAGGGTGGTTGACTAAGTCTAATGAAAAAAATTATTGAATCCCTTGCTGAGGGCCTAATTCTCTATCTCATGTAAATTACAAGTCAGTCTGAAATTAAGCCATGTAGGTGTCTTGCAGGAATTATTTGGTCCACTGTAATTACTGCAAAATAAATGAATGTTCCTCTGGAAAAAAGAAGAGGAGATGAGAGGAAAGGGGCTCATCCGCTTTGAGGTGTGTTGTTTGGAGATATGAATGCCTGTGGAAAAGCATGAAGGAGACAATTAGAAAAATATCAAGTAAAATTCTCTCATTACAGGGAATATATTTCACCAGATTGGTTATGCCAGGCACGGATTTGACCCATCAAGTCAGTAAAGCCTTACAGGCAAAAATAAGGATATCATAAAAGGAGGACGAATTAATTCCTTCTCAGGGGAAAAGACCACCCATTGAATCCTGAAGTTACTTTGATCCAAATCCATGAACTCAGCTAGAACTTAAAGGAGACTCTTAATAGTGTAACATGAGCACCAAGTGGCCACGAGGCATCGGGGCACATCCATCACAATTCACTGTTAAGTAACGCTTCAGGTCTCAGCAGTGCTGTTTCATTCCACCACACAACTAAGAGGTCCCTCTTGGCTTTGCTTTTAATTAATTAAGTCACAGTAGTGCCAAACGTGGCTCTGCAGCAGTTGCTTTCTGCCTAATTGTTCTCCAGGCATATTTGCAGCACTCCTGTTGAAATCCCAGGCTTGTTTCAGGAGTCAAGCTGCACAAATGAAGTCCCTGCTATTAAAAGCAGTTTGTTTCCTATTCCTTGGCAATCTGTTCCTAACGCTGAGCCCTGCTGGAGCATAGACTTTTAATTTTTTTGGCAATTTTTTTTTAAGCCAAAAAATGGTGACATTTACCAGCTACCGAACTGGTTTCAGACTCGAACCATGCTCAGGAAATCAAGGTTTTCCATGTCTGCATCATATTATTTATAATATGTAGAATTAATTAATATAGTAGGAGTTTGATATGCCCAGTTTGATAGATCCTGATGCAATGACATTACAATTATTTTCATCCCTCAGTTAATCCTTTTCACTCCTTCCTGCATTATGGTTTTTGAGCAGTGAAACACATTTTTTCCATGCAGACCACCCTAATATTAGAAGCCACCTTGGTCCCAAAGGTTTGCAGACAGGAGGATGTATTTTATATCGCAGTGTTCTTATTCTCCATCTTAAACTGCAGGTCAGACACAGCAAATTAAACCAACTTACGCTTAGTCATATCTGTTTCATTTGTATCAGACTGGTGCCCCTGAAGCTGAAACCATTCTTAATCTCTCCACATTGCTCAAGCTGAGAGTTGACTGGCTTTGCACATAATGAAACTCATACTTCATCTCTTTAAAATGATTGGACCCGTTTCATATTTTTAAAGCAGAGTGACTTGTGGTCGCAAGGTATCAGTCTGTTATTGATGGAAGAGGGAGCGTTTCTTTTCAGCTTCCTTGTTTACCTCCGTGGATTTATTTGTGGGCGATCTGTAACTACAGCAATCCCTGTTGTTCCCCAACAGAATCAGGACGGCCCCAGGTGTGAAGATCGTGGACATCAGAGTGAGTGACGCAGACCAGTGGGGGGTGCAGGAGGAGACGGACAGCGCGAGGACCATGGCCACGGTCACCTGCGTGCACAACGACCCCGGAGCGGAGGACAGGTGAGACCCCAGGTGCTTCTGTGACTAACAGACCCTTGCTAAAACGCTGTGAGAGGCATACAAAGCTTCTTTAATTAGCAGTGTTGTTTCCTCCTCAGCCTCCTTGGAAAAGCTATATGTGATCCGATGAGAACTTGTTCCTTTTGTTCCGTCTCTGAGCTTGGGAAGTAGATTGTCTAATGAAACTGGAGGCAGCCCACTAGTCCTTAGCTCACATTTACTTTGCATGAACCTTCAGGACAGCAGAATTCCTGTTGCTAAAGAGCCAACAGGAAAAAATGAACTAAAATAGAGAAATATGAAGAACAATTGAAAGCAATATAGGACAATGCTGTCTTCTTTATTCGAAAATCTATGAAAGTAATAGCTATTCAGTTTTATTCATTATTGCTGCACAACACCTGAGTGTCTATGAACTCTCCTGAATGCTGTGTACTTTGTTATGGTAATGCTCCCACAAGCCGTATCAAAGGTAATGAGAAATTTACATTGCTAGTCAGAATTATGTATTTTACAAAACAAGCAATTTCTCTCCATTATCGTGCAGTTAAAGTACACTGTGCATAAATTCAGCTAGAAATTGTATAATAATTAGGAAATCACAAAACTTTATGTCAAAATTTTTATTTGCGGAGCCCTTTGCATTCATCTTTTTTTTCCTGAAAACTCCTGTAAGGGAGAAAAATGTTTGCTAATAATTGCTCAGACCTAGGAAGATTGTTGTTGGAGTTTTGCAGCGCCCAGAGAGTTTCCACTCTGGTTTCTGGAGCTGGATTTGAGGAGCAAACAAATCCCATCCAGCTCTGGGTACCTGCCATACAAGTGTTGAGGGGCAAGCTGGTTAATGTGAGTTTATTCCTTAGCAAGAGGCACTGCAGGAGGCACTGCTGAGGTGAGAGGCCTCTGGGCGTGTAGAACAGGCCTGTTGAATAGCAAGGAGAAGTGCCTGTTTGTCTCCAGCACCGAGGCAGAGTGGGGGCGACTGAGGGGGACGCAGACGTTTGCCTTGTAAACCCGTGAAGTGAGGGGAGGTGATTCCCCACTCAGTGTCTCTGGTGAAGTGCTCCAGAGCCTTCCTTCTGCATGAATTCCAGGCAAACCTTTCAG
Organism: Sclerurus mexicanus; assembly: GCA_013396755.1. Lineage (NCBI taxonomy): Eukaryota > Metazoa > Chordata > Aves > Passeriformes > Furnariidae > Sclerurus > Sclerurus mexicanus. The sequence continues at coordinate 201,304 of VWZF01006663.1, read as the reverse complement.
TTCATCAGCAGTTCCATGCACTTCTTCCCCCGAAAAAGAAAAAGGAAAAAAAAAAAGAAAGAGGAGTTGGGGAAGATCCCTCTTGTTTGATGCAGGAAATTCCAGCCACCTCCCATCCTTATTTTGCTGAGGTTTCCAGGGCTCTGGTACTGATGAAGCAGAGCTCTGGAGCTGGGTTTGGCAATGTGTGCTTTGTCTCCAAAGCCTT